>CM076910.1:31972093-32056817 GCA_039519145.1 Kokia cookei | reverse complement strand
TTATTTTCTTCAACTGCCACCCGCGTTTAGAGCCTGGCGTTTTGTTTTCAAAAAAATAATGGGGAAGAATAAAGCAAAAAAAATGGGATACTTATATGACGGAATTTTCATTGGTATTTACTTAATTTACAAATGGGGCCATTCATTGATCGACACGTGGATTGAATGAATTCGTTTGTTATCTGCTACAGCTACAATCTATCATGTAGATTACCCGCCATCAGTTGCTATAATAATGGTTCCAATTGGGGAATCTGAATCGACTTATTTTTAATTGGAATAAATATACATTAACTTTGATTTAAGGGTTAAATATTTTTTTGGGGTCTCAACTTCTTTTTATTGAAGTTAGGACATGAACTTGGCAATAATTCTCACATTGGAGTTTAAATTTTTTTATTTAAGTTGGCCCTTGAAAACTTTAGAGTTCAAGCCTAGATATAGGAATAAATGACAAGTTCTTGACTCAATATAAGAATAATTATCAAGTTCAGAGACTAATTTAAAAAAAAAAATTTCAAGCCCCAATGTGAGAAAAGTTCCAAAGTTCAAACCCCAAATAGTAATTTGACCCTTTATTTAATTTGTTATTTCATACATGAAGTTTGGTTTTGTACAATTATACACATTAAGCTTTGATTTTGGAGTTGTATGCATTTAATTTATTTTTATATTGAATAAATATAGTTATTTGTGTATGTAATATGCAAACGTAAAATGATATTATATCAATAATGATTTTAGTTATTTATTAAATTTTAATCAAATCAAAATATCATATATAAAATTGTACAAAATCAAAGTCCATATATAATATTACAAATTTAATTAAAATTCACATGTAGTTTTAAAATTTATCTTTTTAATTTGAATCAATGATGGGTTTAAGTGATTTTAGATTTAAAGTGCTTTGGATTTAATTTATTTTAGTTTAAGGTTTGGGATTTTCGAGTTTAAGTATTATGGGTTTGGTTGAATCCAAGGTTTCGTTAGTTTTAGTTTAAATAATTTTAGGTTATTTGTTAAAAAAAAGTTAAATTTGAATATTTTGGGTTTAAAAAGTTTTTTGGTCAATTTTTGTGATAGAGTTAGTTTGGGTTTATGACACCTCAGATTTAGTTTTAGTTGGTGGTTTTAAGATCGATTGATACATTGATTCAGAATAAGAAAAAAAATCGATTGATTCGTGAATTTATAAAAATTAATTGAACCAACTAAAAATCGGTTGAATTGATTATTGAACTAGATTTTATTATTTTATTATTTTTTAATTTCTTTAAATTTTTAGTTATTGTTTTATTGAAACCAATCGATTCATGAATCAATAATCTAATCAATTCAACCACTGTTTTAGTTCCAAAAACATTTAGTTTAAGAAAGTTGGGTTGTTAACTATTTGTTATGAAATCAAGTTGGAACTAATTCGAATCGGAGTTAAATTTTCTACTTCACATCAAAATTGATAGGTCTATTTTAGACAAGATAACTATAATATATTTAATATAAATATGGTATCAAACATAATTAATGTGTGTATATATTAAACAATATTTGATACATTGATAATGTATTTTTTATTTTATAAATAATTTTAAAAAGTTGAAGCATTTTTTTTTAAATATGTATTTTTTTAATATTTTATTATATCTTTATAAAACAATTATCAACTCTTTGATCCTATTTGTGGAATATAAAAACTTCATTGATAGTGTACTAAATATTTTCCTTAAATTTATATTTAGATCTTTAATATATTTAATAATTCATTTTAATTTAATTTAATTTACTAATTTTTTAATGAGGTTTCGGTTTTGGAAATTTTGAGATTTCGAATTTGAGTTCTAAGCAATCTAAATTGTGTATGATTTCTCAATGAATTTTATTCTAGTTTAAATTTTATTACTTGTGGATTTTTTTAGATTTATTTTGATTCAAATCATTTATTAGTTCGATCATGTGTTATATTTATAATTGTGATTATATTTATAAATTTAAAAAATATTTACAAAAATGAATACATGCAGATTGTTTCGACTATACTAAAAGTTTATAAATATAACAATATAATTTTTTTTAATGCTTAAGAATTTTGATAAAATATTTGTTCTCTTTTTAATAATATCATTATAGGTTCTGATTATTTTTTTTTTGAGAAAATATCACCTCTCTCAACCCATAAATAGGAGAATAATACGTTTCAGCGCACTTGAACCTACGTCCTCTTGTATTGATAATAATATTTATACCGATCGAGGCAAGAAGAATAGGTAAAATAATTATTAATTGTTTGTATTTTTTTTCCTTTTTGTAAGAGTTGTTTTTATCTTTCTATTTCAAATTAAATTTGCAGGTTTTATTTGGAGTTAGGTGTATTGTTTAAGCAGATTTTTAATCTTCATTAATGCTGGGCTATCCTCTCACCCCCCAACAATTTAATTATCATAAATCAGGAAAATTATTAAGTTAAAAAAATAGATACAATGTCATGTTTTTATAAATTTTAAATGGTATTATATTTTTATTTAGATGTAAAAAAATATATTTATAATTTTTAAATAGTGAAAGAGTTGTGATATAAGTATCATCTTAATGGGTAAAAGCTAAAGAAAAGGGTAAATTGCTTTATTAGTTACTAATTATTGGTAAATTTTTATTTTGGTCATTTAACTAAAAGAATTACAATTTGATTAGTGAACTAGTCGAAAGTTTTTATTTAAATTACTAGGCTGTTAAAATCAATGCTATATGATTTTCTCTATTCACAATGTCTGTAAAGTTTTATTTTCCTTCTCTTCTACAGGTCAGTTTTTTTTTCATGAAATAACTTTAAACGTCACGAAACTACAAATCAAAATTCAAATAACTTTTTCCTTTGATCTCCGACGTTGAATGTCATATCAACTTGAATATAAGATATGCTCTTTTATTCTTCGATAAGTATATCCACCGTACCAATTATTATATCATCGTTTAAAACTTATTTACGAAAATTAAAAATATTAATAATCTAATAATTTAAATAAAAAAAATTTAAATAATTCAAAATCTTGAATAAAAACTCCCAAATAAAATACAAAATGACCGTAATTACAGCGTTCTATGATTCACCATGAAGTCGACTGCTTTTCAATGGTGACCTACCTGGAATTTGGAATCTAAATGGTCCCCCACGCCACCATCATTGTTTTCAAAACTTCATATCAAGTTGACATACATCGAAAAAACAGAACATAATAAGAATAATAAAATGTCATCAAAATCTTCTTAGAAGTGCAAATCATGATTGCCTAACAGGGTTTGCGTTGGGTGTGTGTGCTCGCAATTCTGACA
Organism: Kokia cookei; assembly: GCA_039519145.1. Classification (NCBI taxonomy): domain Eukaryota; kingdom Viridiplantae; phylum Streptophyta; class Magnoliopsida; order Malvales; family Malvaceae; genus Kokia; species Kokia cookei. Next base: position 32,053,487 of record CM076910.1, on the reverse strand, counting down.
TACCATAGTGGACAACATCATCTTATATTAAGATTTGAGATCTAAATCTTTTACGTTCTCGAGATTCAGTCTCACCACTTTAATTAGGTTAATTTATTTATTTTTTAAAAATATGTTATTAGTGAATTAAAATATGTGATTTTATATTTCGAATTTTAATTCGATTAATATGAGTATTATCGTTAATATAAAAGGATGTGGATTCGAATACGTTGAAATACATTATCAGTCTATTTATAGATTGAGAAAAAGTTATGGGTAGTTTTAAACATTGTGTATGTTAAATTAGTTTATAAATTTTAAATTTTTATTATTTATTTAATTATTTTTGAATCGATAATCAAATCGATTGAATTAAGAGTTAATGGTTTGATTGGTTCGATAATTGATTTGGTTTTTAAAATATTGGTTAAAATTAATGAAGGTGGTTGTGTTAAAAGTGATTGTCTGAACATTTTTTTAAGAAAAATCTCAAAATTATTCATAAACATTGATTTGATTTATTGTATCTCTCCATTATAATTAGGTATAATTTAGTTTTTCTTTTGGTATAATTACAAGTGTCCTTGTTTGTTTTATCGTTTGAGGATAGATCTATTCAGGTTGAGATGATATTTAGGTAAAACCTTTTTTATAATGATAATTTTAAAATTCGAACTTGATCCAAATGCTTAAAAAAATTATTTTTACTCTTTCCAATCACTTGTGATATACAACAAATCGCTTATGAAATGGTAAAAAACCATAAATCAAGACAATAAAAAAGAAAACAATTGATGAACCAGTTTAAATTTTTTTTTTTACATTTTTATGATTTTTTATTTAGTTATCATTGAATAAACGGTTGAATCGTTGAATAAGAAATCAGTGATTTGATTTATTTGATCATAGGTTCGATTTTAAAATTAATAATGGAGGTTGTTTTTAAGTAATTATGTGATTTTTTTTATTGTTCGATCGTATAATTAAAATTATTTGTAAACTTGATTAATCATGATCAATCAATAATAAATTTATATGCCACAAGAATGGATCTAATAAGACTGGAGGGCTTGGGCCTTTTGATCCATATGATAAAATTGCATTTTTTTCGTATTTGAAAATTTAAAATTCAATTTAAGCTCTTTTAGCATAAAATTATTATCTAGAACCCTTGAAACTTGTAATTTTATCTCGACCATCCCAATCAAAATTCTTAGTTTCATCTCTTCATGTCAATCAAATGTATAAGGTTGCTTAAAAAAAATCACGATTGTCACTTTTAACAACAATAATTAACGATATTAGTATATTATGTATGAAATTGATGAAGGTGACAACTTTCTTTCAGCTCGGTCATATTTTAATCATAGCAAGGTATTTAGTATATGACTATTATCGAGTTTTTAGATTAAAATGTAAATTTATTTTTATATTAATTTATAATTTATTTATTATATATTAATTTCTTATAAAATTAGAGGAAAAGCCCCGACTCCTACTTGCTCTTTCTAGATTCGCCTCCGGATCTAAGCTCCCTTTCATTGTTTCTTCATTGTATAATACACATTCATACATATGAATTACCTTATTCATGGATGAGTTCTACGTGCGTACTTATAGACTTGTTAATTTGGCAGGTTAGAGACCAGGTCAATTGGGGTTTTAAAATTTTTGGATTTAGGTTATTTTGGATTCGGTTAATTTCAGTTTCGATTATTTTGGAGTTTATTTAGGTTTGAAATGTTAATCCAGTTCATTTAGGATTATTTCAAGTTCGAACCATTTTAAATTCAAGTATTTTTTAAGTTCGGATTGAACGTTTACAAGTTGATTTTCAAATCAGATTGAATTAAGTTCAAATTCAAATTAAACGAATGAAGTTCTAAGTCATTTGAATTTTAAAAAATTAAAAAATCATAAATAATTTACTCACATAATTCTCCCCATTCTTGATTACAATTACACCTAAATTTAACTATTGGTTCAATTTTCAATTCAATACTAATGGTGTCGTCTGTAAGGGATCTGGAAATGCTTCAACAAGTGCATTAATCTGTGACCAGCATGGGATGTGTATTGCTGGTTTCTCAAGGAATATTCGTCATTGTTCAATTCTCGATGTTGAACTTTGAAGTGCACTAGAAGGTCTCCAAGTAGTCTGGAATCTCGGACTGAAACGATTGATTCTTGAAACGGATAGTACTGAAGCTATTCAAGTGATTCAAGCAAAGGTAGTTGATCAACATTTTTCAACCATGACACGAGCCATTAAAAATCTATTACAACTTTCTTGTATGGTTAAAGTTACACGTACTTTCAAGGAGGATAACAAAATGGCTGATGGGTTAGCTTTAATGACATTCTCAAGATCAATGGGTTGGTATATCTTTATGCAACCATCAAATAAAATTCTCCGATTACTGATGATTATTCTGAGATGACCTACACTCACCTAATTTAGTTATAATTTATTTTTATTTAAAAAAAAAAAAAAATCTCAAAACACACATAAAGGTTGAATAAAATAAAGCATATTCACATGGAAAAAAGAAATTAAACCCATATCTCAAAGGTAGTCCAAAAATATAGATAAATGGGTCATGGGTACCAAATGGCAGCCTTATATTATTAAACTTGAAGTGGAGGTTTTTTTGTGGGCATTTATAGGACAGATGCATGATGGTTAGCAATGGGGTCAATATCATTAGCCATGTGGTTTATGCAATATAGTTTCTGCATCAGATCATTAAATTACCTGCTAAAAACAGACATTACTAAACTAGTTGCAATTAACATTTACCTAAAACCCAACAAATATGTACACATCCTCTAATCACGTATCTTAATTTTAGATCTATGTCAAGTATTTTAAAATTAATGCAAAATGTGATTTTTATTTGTATATTATATTTAGTTTGAGACTAAATTATAGTTTTATGTTTAAGGTTCGTAGTTATTCCTCTTAATAATATCGTTTTCATTATTCGAATTTGTATTCTCTTTTTTAAAGTACAATGTATCTTAACATTGCATCTAACATTGATGGTAGAGAGTGAGATTTCTTTGATCTATCATCTCAAAAGAGTTTTGAAAAGATATTCTTTTTATTTTTTGCGGGTTGAATTTTTTTTGATTAATTTTTACTATTAGACTTTGTACTTTGCGTAAGTTGTGGATTTAATATATGTACTTTAATTTGGTTATTTTCAGTCCTCGTAATTTTAGAATTTGAAAATTTTAGTCCTAACCAAATGATAACTATTAAATTCATTAAGTTCTATTTTTTTAAAAATTTTACGTGTCAAACATATTATCACGTGTGTAATATTATGTATGTTTTTTATTTTCACATATTATTCACAAAAACTCAATTAATAAATTTAACGACTCTCAATTGATCAAAATTTTTATAAAATACAAGTTCAAACTCTCACGACCACACATGCACACACACACACACTACACTACCATTGAACCTTGATTAGGGGTGGTGTCAGTGGAGGAGAAAATTAGTAAATGATAAAATTACACTTTTGGTTCTTTAAATTTTACATGATTTTAATTTAGTAAATAGTAAAATTACACTTTAAACCCTTCAAAAAAGATAAAATTATAAAGATATAAGATATTAAAATTATAAAATTGTACTTTAACTCTCATAAAAATATACAATTTAATATTGACCCCCCACAAAAAAAATTTCTATTTTCACCCTTAACCCTAGTCTCAAGCATAAATGAATTCACTTCGGCCAATAAACTTACTATTCGAGTTAGTTTTTTGGGGTTTACAAATAGTACTAAAAAATAGAGTCCACCTTCATTATCTTCTTCCTCTCGACAGTTGGACCAAAAGACTCTTTTCCTCATTTTTCAACTCTACCATTGATAACTCTACATCAACAGGGTTAAAACAACAAAATGTGTGCATTAAAATTGATAATAACAAATATGGGGGCTGGTGATAGTTGTTAGTTGAGAATGAAAGAGCTACCAAAACTCTTTCAATTCCATTTTCAGAGTGGGAAAACCTGAGCTACTAATTCCCCCCACAATAAGCCTTAGATATCATCTACTCTACTGCAACCAAAGTTATGGAAAGTGACCCCATCTTGCCAAAACGGGTAATCATTGCAAAATTAAAGCATAAATCTATTATCTTTGTGTCACTGCCAAAAACCCACAATCACCTCATTCATTATATCTGCAATTTCATTAACATACTACCACCATCCGTCTGCTCAAAAATAGGTTTTTTTTTTATATTGGGGTGAGTTCAGAAAATTTTCTAAAAGATCGAGATTAAATTGTATATTTTTATAACTATTAAATTGTAATTTTACCGCTATATTATCTCATTTTTTTTATAATAGGATTAAATAGGAGCGAATACAAGAGAGGTGGGTAAGGATATTGGTCCCAAAATGAAAAATAGCATTTTCCCATATAAATTATTAAATTATAAATTTATATATGATAAAATTATGCTTTGGCTTTCTCAAAATTTAAAAATAAAAAAAGCAAATCTAATTAGCCTTTTCAGAATTCAGGAACTAAAAAAAAAAAATTCTAGATTCCTCCTAAGAGTAAATCAAAATTTTATCATATATTAACTTATAATTGTATAAATTTTAGGGGTCTTAAACAAAAATTTCCTATTTTAGAGCATCAATGTCTCTATTTGCCCCTGATTTCATTATCAAAATTATTTTTTTTTAAATCGTAATTATCTCTTTTAATAATATTATCTTTAAATTTCGAGCCAATGCGTTTTTTAATTCGCTCTAACATATTTGCTTTTCAAACTAAAGGCTATATTGCTTGAAATGCTAGGAGGACAGCAGGACCGGTCAGGACCCTAATCCGGGTCTTTGGTCTTTACAATCTCTGGGGTCTTAATTATTTTCTTATTAATGTCTACTTATTTTGGTTGTTGCCATATTATATGATTGTATGGACTTACACGACCATCTACAATTAAGTTTCACATGCATTATTATAAACACATAATTATATTTATTTAAATAAATAAATTTACTATTAATTTTACAATTTATAAATTGTCACTCCCTAATTTATTTATTGGAGTTGGTCATATAATTTTGACCTTAAATTAACATCACATAACTTAAATTTCGTTTTAATCAAAATTTTAGTGTATTTTGATTGTTTCTGTTAATATTAATTTATATAAGTGCGTATCAATTCATATTGATTAATAGAATATATTTTTTAAATTTTAAAACAATTTAATAATTTTTTATTTTTATATGATTACATTTGAAAACAAAATGTAATCACTAAATTATGTTATTAAATCTAATTATTAATTTTAAATTTAAACCATGCATATATAATTTATTATTAAGAAATAGAAATTAGATTATATATATATTACATTGAAATACATCAGAGGTAAAGTAAAAAATTACCTTAAAGGGATCAGAGATGAATCATAATAAATTATTAATTTATCATTTCGTAAATTTTAAAGGAATTAAATGATAAATTTATCAATTTTGGGAGCAATATCTGGGGCAAACAGTGACTTTGGACCCCGACATGATAAAATTATCTTATTAATTTTTTTTAAATTTATACAATTACAAATTAATATAATGATAAATATGTATTTTGACTTTCTAAAAAATTATTATAAAAATAACCCGTAAATAATATTTCCAGTTCCACCAATATTGCACTAACAATCTTGTTTTAAACTAATTTTATTTGCTTAATCCTAAATCTAAAGCAAATTCAAGCACTCAATATAGAGTTCCCTTCTTTCCCTAGAGCTTAAAGGACCCAAAAAAAAAAAAAAAATCAAAGATGAGTATTTTAATAGTAAATTTTTAATTTAAATTCTTTATAATTTATAAAATTTTAAATTAATAATGATAAAATTGTACTTTGATCCTTCAAAAATGATAAAAATTTAATTGAATCCTTTAAAATTTATAAAAATATAAATTATTAAAATGATAAAATTACATTTTAACTATCGTATAAATATAATTTAATTCTGTCTAAAAAAATTTTGATTTCACCGCTAATCGCATAAGCCATGTAGAGTAGGTGAAGAAATTGCCGTGTATTAAGTTTTTGGTTTGACTCAAATGTAAGCTTCATTTTATTAAAACATAGTCTCATACCACACGAGTGTTGATAAGTGATTCATAATATTCCATTTGCAATGAACAAAATTCAATTTTAATTAGTTCAAAACCAAAAAAAAATAATAATAAAAGGATGGTTGGGTAGTAAGAAAGTAATGCAAAGTCAAAGTTAGTTGATACCCCCCTTAGCAAAGATAAACAATGCACGCAAGTTTCACAAATAATAGGGTTAATTGCATCATAATCCTAGTATTATAGTTCAGATTTTGAGTTAGTCTTCAAACTTCAGAGCGCTCTGATCAAGTTTTGAAATTAGCGATACGTTTTTCTGTCAGCTTGAACATAAAATGCTAGTTTAAATTTGACATTTGGTATATTTAAAATGTGTGGGTCAAATTTTAGACGCATGTGTTCCTACTATATGAATAATTTGGACCCAATTCCATAAGGTTTTGGTTTCTTCTGAGTCTTCTGAACTCCTCTGACACATTCTAAAGATGGTTGTCATGTTCCAAGACCTGCCGAGCTCTTCCTTCTCTAACTAGACACATTCTAGGCTTGTAGCACCTGAGGAGGCCTATCTAGACCTTTGGCAGCCATCGTCTGCACTCTTAGTGGCCTTTATTTGCACTTGGTGGCCTCCCCATGGGGTGCCTTATTCACTAGTGGACCATGACATACACTCTTTTAGTTAGATTTGAGCTTACATTTAACGTTCAAGCTAGCAATTAGACTAATGAAAAAATCTCATTAACATGATATTACTACATTAGGGACTCAATTAAAAAATTTTAAAATCTGAAACCATTTCAAAATCTGACACATAATTGGAGGACTTTCAATCTAATTAACCCTAATAATATAATATTTCATGGGAAGTGGTTTGAAAATCATATGAAAACTACCAATTAGCCCCTAATGCATAGCAAACCACGTGCACATACATAACATCAAAGCCTCAAAGAGGGTAGTTGGTGAAAAAATATTATGATAGGCTTTTTCAAGGATCCAATGCACACAAATCTAAAAACTATCTTAAAGCCCTCACCAAAAATGTAGAAAAAAAGACAGTGATTTGATGATTACATTCCACCATTCTTTTGTTTTGAATCTCTATATCCAAAAAAAACAAAACAAAAAACAAAACCCAAATGTCAAGTTCAAAGCTTGTCGTCGTTAAAGATGATGATGAAGATGAAAGGACCAGCTCATTGGAGTTTCAAGACGACAACGAGAAGAAGATGGTGATGATGGTATCATTGGGGGAATTGAAGGCAAATGATGATGATGGTGATGGTGATGATGAAGATGAAGATGAAAGGAACTCATTGGAGTTTCAAGACAAGAAGAAGAAGAAGAAGACGGAGAAGAAGAAGATTATATCATTGGGAGAACTGAAGGCAAATGATGATGATGGTGATGATGATGGGTTTAAGACTCCAGCATCATTGGATCATAAAATCCCAGTGATGAACCAATGTCCACCAGCACCAAGGAAACCAAAGCCACTCTCATCAAATAAAAGGAAACCATCATCGCCGCCATCATCAGGTGGTGATAGGAACCTGCTGAAAATCGACTTTGACAAAGAGGTGGAGTCTTTGTTCCCTAGTGATGTTCTTGCTGATATACACCGCAAGGTCAAGAAAGCTCGTAAAGAAGATTATAATCAATGATTTTTTGTTTTTTGTTTATCCATATATGGTAAGAACATTTACAAGATGATCATGGTTCTTGTTTTGGGAATTAATTTTCTTGGTTTATTTTCAAGAAAATCATGATGATGGAGGAATTGGGTATAAGCAAAACCTTATTAATTGAAGTTATTATAAAGTTAAATGTATGGGAAAAGAAGAATTAAGAAAGGCATGAATTTCAAACCAAGAAAAATGATATTGGTACGTGTATATATTAAAGTTGTTAACTTTCCTATCAAGTTTATAAATTTAGTTGAATGTAAGTTTTAATTTTGTTGATGTAAGATTATTACCCCGAAAAAAACATTTAAATCCATTTAGTATTCTCAATCTAAAAATCTTTAATTTTTTTAATTAATTACATTCAACTTTCATATTTGGCCTCATAATCAAGAGTTATGTTGTTCATTATAAAACCAATTCAAGTTCAAACATTTGGAGAGTAGGAGGTTAAAGATAGTTCTTTTTAGATCTAGCGTGGTGTATACTGTAGATATATCCATACTAGACTTAATTATGGATGGGACCGGGTGCTCGTCCAAAAAATAAAAGGGTTTGAGTAAAAATATAAGTTTGAAAAATGAGCTTTGCCAAAAAAAAATGGTGTTGGGTCTTTGGTAAGCTTTTTTTTTTTGGCTTAGATCTAGCCCGAATTTGCAAAAAAAAAAAAAAAACTTGTTGCTTTTTGTTATTGTTTTCACTGTTTTTGTTGCTGCTTTGGTATCGTTTCGTTATTATATTATTATTATTTTATTGTTATTGTTTGGATATTGTATAACTCTTATTTTATTGTTAATTTTGCTACTATTTTAGAGGTCTTTGGTTACTAAGTTACACTTATCTTAGTGTTATTTGATGTATTATATTTTAAAATTTATTTTTATATAAAAATTATAATATAAAAAAATTAATATGGGCGGGTCAGATCGAGCTTGAGTTTTAACATTTTTATTCAGATCAGACTTAGACAAAATTTTAAACCTATTTTTCGGGTTGAATGAAGGTTGAGACCAAAAAATAAACCTAAAATTTTATTGAGATCCAACTCAATTCATGATCACTTCTAATCCGTACATTTTGTTTGTAAATGCTACACCCAATTACATTTACGTGAAGAAAAATATTATGCATCTAAATCAACTCCAACCCACCACATCTTCAATAGTTGGTTTTCCAAAATTATACCCAATTACAATATCATTTTCTCCTTTTCAACTCAAACCCCAAAGTCTAAACATTTAAAAAAGAAGCCTAATGATTATTTTCTGAATTTCACTTCCAAATCCCTTTCCATTATGGCCTACCAATCCCAACTCCCTTTTTTGGGTCAATCAATATAAAAAAACCCCAACCCTTAATCAAACCCAAATTAATAAAAACAATCTTGATTTGATTTTACATTTAAAATAATGAGAGAAAAAAATTAAGGTAATTAAATGAGATGGTAAGTGTCTTTTTTATTTTAATTAATAATCGAGAGTTCGATTCTCGCTTTGGGTATAGAGTAGCTTTAAAACTAGTGATCAGCATCTATCCCTTAATAGATTTATAGAATACGAATAATTAATTACTGGACTTGCTCTGATAAATACCTTAAAAAATAAAAGATAATGGAAAAAAAAGGCAAAAATCAATCTTGTTTTGATTATGAATTTAAAATAATGGGAAAAAGAAAAGAAAAGCAATAGAGTTGAATTGATCAAATCAGAATTGAATCAAACAAGGTAAGTGGGAGTCCATGATCTTTTAATATTCATATACAAATGATGTAAGCTAGAAAATATATGTGGCGAAATCATGGGGTAGCACAATCAAGCAAACCGATATATAATATTTAAAAGGTCTAATTTATCATCAATCCCTATATTATTTAGTTCATAAAATTTAGTCCCTTTGCTTTTAATTTCTAAAGTCTAGTCCTTCGCTTGTCTAATTTAAAAAATTAAAGTCTAATTGAACCGACTGAATTTTAATTCGGTTGAGTATCATTGTTGTTGCAATAATTAGGAGGATGTGGATTTCAATGCAATTAATTGCATAATATTCTCCACTTTAGAGATTAGGGGTCATGGGTACTTTAGGCATTGTGTAAACGAATCTTTTTTTTTTACTTCTTCATGTTTGTTTTATAATCCATGATCAAGGTTCATGATCACCCCTCCTAATAGTGCTGCTTCCTCTTAGGAGTGTAATGTGTCTTACCACTGCACTCAATATTTGTTAGAATAAAAAAATATAATTGATAACACTGTTAATCGACTTTATTTAAATTTGTGTATGTATTGTCAACCAGACCTCCGAATATTAGAGTACCACATATCCATATTTAACAAAAGTTCATCAACGATATTATCAACAAGACTTTAATTTTTAAACCAAACAACAAGGACTATTAAAAGCAAAAGAACTAAATTATAAAAATTAAAAAGATACAAGGATCAAAGACAAAATTAAACCAACATTAAAAATATCGAAACTAAACGACCCTATTTGATGGTCAATTTCCTTTTCATTAACGATAATTTCCCTCCTTTTCCTCTCTTCCATCCTTCAATTTTCCTTCCAGTTTTCTTCCCAAACACTTTCCCAAGAAAACAAAAGAAACGAAAGGGAAAAGAAACAAAAACAAAGAATTGTTGAACCAAAAACCTATGTTTCAACCTCAAAAGTGATAACTTTTTTTAATTGTTGTTATTGTCGTTGAAAAAAAATTATATTTTTTTTATCAAATGATCCAAAATGGAGCCTCGCAAATTAGAGCGAAGAAAAACCATGACCATGAATTGGGATGGCTTAGGTGACGATGACGACGAGTTCTTTGAACCTAATAATCGAGTATCTTCCGCCGTGCCTCGAGATTTGGTCGATGAAGATAGTGATGATTTCGATGATTGTCGACTTTCGTTCTCGAATGGATCACCCATCCATCGTGCAACGGCAGTGACGACAGTGACACCACCAATCGTGGCACCAATGTCGCCAGTGACACCACCAATCGTGGCACCAATTTTGCCTAACTACGATATATGGAAGTCATCACCCGGGTCCATAAAGCACCGTAGACAACAACTATTTCAAGGGATGGGCTTAACCTCTAACAAAGACCTTTTAAGCTTCAAACATTTAGAAACCAATGAGTTACTTAATGGCTCGGTTCGGACGACACCACCACCACCACCACCACCCAAAGTTACAACTACAGTTTCAACTGATTCTGAAGATGAGAAAAACAAAAAAGGTGATTCGAAAAAAAGCATGCCGCGTTCTCCGTTGTCGGTGGGTGGATCTCGATCCTACGGCGAAATCGAGTTGCTTTCGATTGAAAAGAAACGAAAAGAACAATTACTCGGTTCGGTATCAAAACAAAGTTTGAGGAGAACTTTGTCATTAATGTCAACACCCATAGCAACATCGCATCCTAAGAAAGAAGCAACTGCTAGGAAAGCTTCACCTAAAGATGCTACCGCCGTGGCGAGTAGCGGTAGCAACCACAACAAAAACAATAACAACACTTCAACGAAGCAAAACGACGGTTTAACGTCGGCTTTTTCGAACAACAATTTCGAAGCATTTTTCTTAATCAAGAATTTGGATAACGGGAAAGAATTCATAGTCAACGAGTTCGATCAAGACGGAATGTGGAACAAGTTGAGCGATATCCAAACTGGAAAACAATTAACAATGGATGAATTCGAGAAATCGGTAGGGTATTCGCCGGTGGTTAAAGATTTAATGAGCCGTGATGAAAATGTTAACCGTATGGTAACAAACCAACATGGCAGCGACCGGAAACTCAACTCTTATTTGTCAAAGAGCTTGAAAGTAAGCAAAAAGCGTGGCGCCGCCGTGCTGAAAAGCATAAAAGGGGTGGCAACTTCGATGACGTTGAGAGGTGAAAAAGAGAAGGAACAAAGTTTATTTAATGTCGATCAAAAGAAGAACAACGGCAATAGTAATAATAATAATCAATGGGTGAAAGTTCGACAAACGGGGAAATCGTATAAGGAATTGAGTGCTTTACATTTATGTCAAGAGATTCAAGCTCATGAAGGGTCGATTTGGAGTATAAAATTCAGTACCAACGCCAGGTTTTTGGCTAGTGCCGGTGAAGATACGATGATATATGTATGGGAAGTACAAGAATGTGAAGTGACGCCGAATCCTGAAGGGTGTTCTTCGCCGGAAGATAAAAAGAAGAAGGGAAAAGGATCGTCGAGTAGTAAAAAAGGGAATCAAGTTCCTAACTATGTTCATGTGCCGGAAACTGTGTTTTCATTGTCGGATAAACCGATTTGTTCTTTCAAAGGACATTTGGATGATGTTTTGGACTTGTCTTGGTCTAGATCCCAGGTATGATTCTAACCATCTTTTAAACCAGTCTCTATAAGTTAGATAAAAGTATAAATTAGATCTTTTTGATAAAAAAAATTATTGACTCGTACGGTTATAAATTGATTTGGTTGACGAAATAATTATATAATGACACGTTACATGTCATGTGTACCTTAAGTTGACACGCAAAAATCAGTTTTTAATAGTAGAAATGAATGTAATTTTTAATAAAAAATTAATTTATTTTTTTATCTAACATATATAATCCGTCTCCTAATATAGAGATTTACATAATACTTTTACCGTGTTTTATAACATGTGTATATATATATATGTGTGTGTGTCTTAGGTCGGGTCAAGTTTAGTTTGAGTTACAAGCAAATATAAGAGAGTAATTGATCTATTCGATTAAAAAATTAAAAAAAAAATATTTAATCGGTCAATTTCATACTTTAACTAGTTGTTTAGTTCTTAACCAATATAATCGAATCAACTAAACATAAGTTGGTTTGATTGGTTAAGTCAATAAACCCGATTTTTTTATGATAACTAACTAAAGTCAATCTAGTTCCATCCATATTTTTTTTTTTAGTTTTTTAATATGGTGTTTTTATTTCATATTTAATATTTTTATATTTTTAATTAAATAATTTAAATATATATTTTTTTATATTTACATTATAATATTACATATTTAATTTTGATATGATATAAATACATAATATAGAGAGAGAAATATAAGAAAATAAACATATTATAAAATTAACCAAGTGGTAGATCACTGAGATTAAGTTTTGAAGGAAGTTTAATGAGAATTTAAAATATTTGGAAATTTAATTAATTTTTAAAACTTTATGAAATTAATAAAAGAAAATTAAAAATCGGATCGCATTTTTCGAATATTTGATTAATTTGCAGCAATTGCTTTCGTCTTCTATGGACAAAACCGTAAGATTATGGGATTTGGATACCAAGAGCTGTCTAAAATTATTTGCCCACAATGATTATGGTAAGATATTTTTTTTTAACTTCAAAATTTATCAAATCACAAATCAGTCCCTTTTAATTTAATTTAATTTAGTTTAATTTGGCAGTAACATGCATACATTTCAATCCAATGGATGATGATTATTTCATAAGTGGGTCACTTGATACAAAAGTTAGGATTTGGAACATACCAAAGAGGCAAGTTGTTGATTGGACTGACATTAATGATATGGTTACTGCTGTCTGTTACACTCCTGATGGTCAGGTATTTTCCATTCTTCTTAAAATATTAGTGTATTAATTTAACTAGTCCCTTCCAACCCGTAAACAGAAAGACAGTGCGTTTCAACGCATGTCCTTTTACATTGACAATAACGCCTATACCAATTGAGTTGAGACTTAACCGACAACTCTATTTGCTCCACTCACAATACATGTATGTATGTATGTATGTATGTATGAAATTGAGGTTTTGTGAAAAGTTGACATTCTAAACCATAAATATGTTTTCCGTTAATGAAGGGAGCCGTAATTGGTACACATAAAGGCAGTTGTCGACTATACAGTACTGAGGGTATGGTTTGCTCCGATTTTCTTTTTAATCCATTATATTCATAAATAGCTTTTAATTAGAATTAAAATTTATTTTTTTCTCATCATTAAATAAATTGATGATTTAGATTGCAGATTAACTCAATTAGATCAGATCACCACTCAAAACAAGAAGAAAGGCAATGCTAAAAAGATCACTGGTCTTCAAGTAATTTCATTCCCTACCTTCCACTCATTTTTTTTAGAATTTATATTTGGTGCATAATTGTTTTTAATATCAACAGTATTGTCCGATTAATCCAACTGAATTGCTCGTCACTTCTGCCGATTCCCGAGTACGAGTTTTGGACGGTCCCGAAGTCTTTTATAAATTTAAAGGTACCCTATCACTATTTATACAATGTTGTATCGGAATATGGGTTACATGTATGAAAATTTTGAAATAAAAAATTACAACTTAGCAATGTCAATGTTTCTAAATTAGCTACGATGACTTGGGGTATTGGTTTGAAAAAAGGTAAAAAAAATTGGTTTATCTGTGAATTGGTATAGATTAGGTTAAAAAAACCGATTAAATTAATGGTTGAATCAAGTTTTATATATTTTTTTAATATTTATAGTTATTTTATAATTTAATAGATTTAAATCGGACGGTCTGATTGGATCGAGAACTGATGGTATGACCAACCACCAGGTTGATTCCAAAAACATTGACCAATATTGGACTAGGGTAACAAAACTCGTGCCACACTACAAATTTATATACTTCATATAGGTTTATTCCGTATTGTGTACTCGCTCTCACCGTGCTCTATTGTTATCCTTATGTTGAATACATATGCGACTCCAAGTAACATAATTCTACGAGTTTATTTTGGTTAATTATACTTACCATGATTGTAAACATAAGATCAAACTAGTTGATTCAACCAAATGGATCGAAAAATCGGTTGGTCTAATAGTTGAATCATATAAGTTGAACAAATTTTTTCTATGTCAGGGTTTAAAAATACAAACAGTCAAATTGCAGCTACGTTTACATCCGACGGAACATATGTGATAAGTGCAAGTGAAGATTCTCAAGTTTTCATATGGAGAACCGAAGAGCCTCGGAACATCGGCATCGGAAAACGATCAGTGATCACTGCACGAGGCCACGAATATTTCCCATGCAAAGACGTTTCAGTAGCAATCACATGGCCAGGCACAAACAAAATCGAGCCCCCATCAATGACAGGATCATCGCATTTGAAACGGAACTCCAAAAGTTCACAAGGAGTTGCGAATGGCGAATCCCCGACTAAAAATGATCACAACAAGAGAAATTTGCCCTTACCGCCACTTCCGAAAAAGAAGAGCAACCACCATGTAGACAAAATTATAACGATGCCCGATGAAGATAGTGAGACGGCCGATTCGGTGTCGAGGTCTTCGACTGCTTCGGCTTCGAGTCGAAGTAGTTCTGTCTCAAATGATGATTCATCATCAACATCATCGATGTCAAGGTCTTCCACTCTTTCCGGTGCTAGCAACTTGAACTCTTCAAGTTCAAAACGGGATTCGGGTTCAATAAGATACGGTGATTCACCATCCATATCTTCTTTGATAGGATCGTCGTCTTGGTCGTGGATCAATGTCAGCTGTAACGGGCAAAATGCGGCAGCCTGGGGACTAGTGATTGTGACGGCCACGTTGAGTGGCGAAATAAGGATTTACCAAAATTTCGGGTTACCACGTAGAGTTAGTCGCCTCTAAAATTGTATAATCATATATATATCAAAGTCTCGAAAAACAAATTTGCTTTTTTCTTTTTATTTTCTTTTAATCTAACTTTTTTTTTTGCATGACAGAGTTGAATTACATTGCAAATTTGGTTTTTCTTTAATGTAAATTTTAATCTTTTGAAAGAAATTAATCGAATGTACTTATGTAAAAGTACTATGGACGCGGAAAATAGATTGCATTTTGCTTCTTTTTTCACTAAAAAAAGAGTAAATTCATTATACATACTGGTCTTTCTGGTGAAAATCCTAAATATTTTTATTATTAAGTGCTGACGTGATTGATGAAACAGTTATACAATGACATTTGATGTGTCACATGTATCTTAAGTTGATAAGAAAGAACTTATTCAAGCAAAATAGATGGAATTGTTAACAGAAGAAATGGATGGAATTTTTAATAAACAATGAAATGAATGAAAATTTTAATATGGAGGGACTAATTCAAGCAACCAAACAATAATGCATCATCACTTAACGGTAGAAATGAATGATTTTTTAATCAGAAAGACTAGTTTTCTCTTTGGTTTAACGTACAAAAATTCATTTTGCCCATATTTTTTAATAGAGAGAGTAGGATGGAATTTGACTCCTACTATAAGGTTTTCATCGTACTTTTATCGTCATTTGTAATAATTCTTTATTTATAGAAATGATTGGTAAAATCAATCACAACCAATACATTTAATAACTATAATTAAAATTAACATTATAAATTAAAATTGGATTAGTATCTGAAATATACTTATATAGGGTTCACACGTGGTGTGACTTAAACTAAAATAAATTTGTAGTAATAACTCGTACATGATCTATACATAGTCTAATCAAACTTGAAATTTCAAAGTTCTCAAAGTTTCAACTTTGTCATTAAGCCAAAGCTTCATAGACTACCTTATTTTTAAATAGTAATGTCGAAACCATTTTTTTGAAAACGTGTTTCGAAAATTATTTTAAAATTGGAAAATGGGAGTCACCACCAATCTTTTTATATGGTGTGATTAGATCATCACAAAGCGTTAAAAATCCGTTCTGAAAAATATTTTGGTCTTCGCAATCCAGAAAACAAGTTCGGGAGTCGGTTACGCATGAGGAAGGGTTAGCACCCTCATTTGCCCAAAATTGGTACCACTTTAATTATCTTAGGGTTTTGTTTGTAAATTTTGAAAACTCGAATAAAGTTTAAAACACAATCCTTAAATGCATGAGTTATGTTTAAAAGAAACCGATTTTTGTTTGGAAGTCCCACTATTTCAAGGTGATCGAGAAAGAAAGTCACGTCCAGTGAGTTAGAACCTAACATTTCGAGATCCAGAAATAACGAGCTTTCCTTTGTTGTAAACTTTTTAAACTTTGGAAAATGATGTTCGATTATCTCGATTTGAAGAAAAGTCGCACCTCGTAAGTTAAGGTACCAATTTTCAGAGTCCGAGATAAAGAAACATTGCCTCGATTTTAAGGGTATTCAATTATTCCGATTTGAAGAAAAATCGCACTTAGTAAGTTAAGGCACAAATTTTCAAAACTCGAAATAAAATAATATTGCCTTGATTTTAAAGTTTTTATGAAGATAATTTTGAAAACAAATATGTGAGTTTAATATGAATGAGCAATTAATAATGACTATTAAATAACACAAAGCAAAATAATTAGGCAGATAAATGATATACAAAAATAAAAAATACAAAATACGAAGGCATAATAATTAAAATTTAAATACAAATATTGAAGAGGAAGAAAAATAAAACAATCCGAGTTGAAAACGAGATTTTTTTGATACCCAGGGAGCAAAATGATAATTTTCGTCACTTAAGGGGAATGGTAATTTTGGGAAAGTTCGGGGTCATAATGGAATTTTTAGATATTCGAGGGTAAAATGGTAATTTTTGGAAAATCGGGGTTAAAAAATGGAATTTTTGGAAGTTTAAGGATAAAAATGTAATTTTTGAAAAATCAAGGTCAAAAATGAAATTTTGAAAAGTTTAGGGGTTAAAATATAATTTTTGAAAAAATTAGGGTTAAAAATGGAATTTTAGAAAGTTTGAGGGTAAAAATATAATTTTTGAAAAAATCGAGGTCAAAAATAGAATTTTGGAAAGTTAGGGGGTAAAATGTAATTTTTGGACTGTTTAGGGACCTTTAGGGTAATAAAACCAAAAACAAGTGACACGTGGCAGCCTCTCATGCATCCTGAAGTCAAAGGACTAATTTGAAAATCATTTAAAATTTTTGGGCCAATTTTGTAATAAAACAAAACTTGATTTAAGGGCAAAATTTGAACGAAAATAAAAGGGGAAGGATCAATTGCATAAATAAGCCAAATTAAGGATACGTGGAAGCTTCCTGGGCTTTCAAAAAGTTAACGGATTAAATTGAAAAGCATTAAAAATTATTGGGTAAATTTACAATTAAATAAAAATACAAAAGGACCTGATTGAAAATTAAAAATAAAGGATCAAATGCAGAAATATACCATTTTTTAAAAACACGCGGATCCTTGAAACGGGTCGGGTCAAGTCAGGTCGAATCATGGGTCATACGTCGTTTTGGGTATTTTGACTCCTCCCCTAAACGGCGTCGTTTCTATACGCTATATAAACCATATTTTGGAAAAAAGAAAAACTCATTTTTTCATTTCCTTTGAAAAACAATTTTCTTCTTTTCCCTTTTCTCTCAAAAAAATCCCATGGCCGACCAAACATTGGGCCGTTACCGTTGCTGCCACGCACTGCCGTCGCGCGCTGGCTTGTCGCTGATCGTTGCGCGCAGCACGTCGTCCATCGCCTCCTTTCATCGTTCAATGCCACGCGCCGCCTCCCACGGCGGCTTGAAGGTAAAAACTTCAACTTTCCTTGCTTTCTTTATGAAAGACGCAGATCTGGGTTCAGATCTAACTAGATCGAACCCGGATCTTTAAAAACATTTTGAGAAAATTCCTTTTCTGATATTCTTTCGGCTCTATTTAGTTAGTTTTTTTTATAAAAAAATTGAAATCTATTTATTATTATTATTATTATTATTATTATTATTATTAAGAAAACTTTGATCTAGATCTAGAACTTCTTTTAAAATCATCCATTTTTCTTCTGTTTGAATCTTTCAAAGTATTCATTTATTAATATTGTTTTTTCTCCATCAGGTTCGAAACTTATGGTGACAACGACGGCTTAGGGAAGATTTCGATCGGCTTCAGCGATGGTGGTGGTGGCACAACCAAAGGAACGTACCCTAAACCTTTTCAAATTCTCTTTTTTATTTATTATTAATAATATTATTAATATTATCATTATTATGATATTTATTATTATTATTATTATTATTATTATTATTAATGATATTCATAAATACGTTTTTTTTTAAAACAATAAATATTAACAGGGGTATTAAATGCATGTATTCATGCATACTTTGAAACTGATGGGTTTAGAAATTGGAAACATAAACGGCAATTAAACATACATTGAATGATACCTGGTTGATTTCAATGCTTGGGGTCTTGAATTTACTGTTGTAGCTTGGTATTTGCTCAAATGTTATCTGTTAAGTATTACTGCTTCTTGTTTCTGGTTTTTTAGAGTACTTTGGGTGTATTGCTTTGAAAGGATAATCTCTTATTGCTTTGTAATGTTTCAATAAAACAAAAGTCAGTAACCTTACAATGGTTTTCAATTCTGGCTTTATAGCAAATATTTACAATGATTTTATTTTGTTTCTTCTAACTAAATGCTTGTCTTCTCTCCCTTTTTGCAAGTCGATTGTGAAGGCTGTAGCAAGTGACGGTGGCAGTGCAAGTTGAAGATGGAGGTGATGCAATTTGGTGCAAACGTGGCATGTCCTGAGTGGTTGAAATGAGGGCAACAGTAGTGCAACTTGGTAGCAGATTTGGGCTTCTGTTTAGGAAGGTCATTTTGGGTTGTAAAAGTTTGGGCCATTTAGGTTTGGGCCTTTAGTTGGACTTTTAAGTGTATGTAATTGGACATTCAATTAGGCCCAATTGGGCTTGTATTTTGGAGTTTTTTAATTTTAATTTAAAGTAAATTTAAATTTTAAAATAAATTTAAACCCAAAGTAAGTTTAAATTTAAAATAAATTAAAATTTAAAAACAATTCACAATTGGATTCAAGTTGGTTTCAAGATTGGGCCCAGACAAATTAGGCTCCAACAAGTAAAATGGGTTAACCCAAATTTGGCCCAAAATGAGTTAAATTGATCGGACCAACCGAACTTAAACATCTCTATTTTATAGTAATGGTTTCTATGGGCTAGGTTGGGTTGGTCGGATCATGCATGTCACCAATATATAATATAGTTGATTAAATCCAGCTCAACATAAAATATGACCATCAAATGTTGTCTAGAACTACTTATATTTGTAACAACTAATCCAAATTTCAATCTCATCCATATTATTTTTTATTGTAAAAATATGTTTTTTATAATTATTGATTTTATGATGAAATTCTAAACATAAACAACAATTTTTTTAGTACTTATATTATAAAATTACATATTTAATTTGCATATAATATACATTAGATAACGTATAAATGATTAAAATATACTCGAAGTCTTTGTACTTTTTTTACATTTGAAATTTAATCTTTTTACTTTTATTTCACGGAATTTAATCTCTTCATTTTTCAAATTTTAAAAAATACAAGTCCAATTTTTAACACCGTTAAAATTCTTCTATTAAATTCAATTTTATTATAATGTCATTTTTTTGTTACATGGTTATCAAATAGGTTTTTGTCGAAATGTTTTAGAAATGAGTTTCGAAAATTATTTTAAAATTGGAAAATAGGAGTCGCCACCAATCTTTTATCTGTTGTGATTGGATCACCACAAAACGTTTAAAATCCGTTTTGGAAAATATGTAAGTCTTTGAAATCCAGAAAACAGGTTCGAGAGTCGGTTACGCATGAGGAAGGATTAACACCCTCATACGCCCAAAATTAGTACCACATTGATTACTTTCGAGTCTTGATTTGTTAAAACATTTGAAAACTCGAGTAGAATTTAAAATACGATCTTTGTCTTTGGAGGAAATCTGTCCTCGTGTTTCAAATTTCTATGAGAACTGGAAATCGTGTCCAACACTTTAGGGCATTGCATTTTCGGATTTTCAAAATTGAAGGACGTTTTGAAAGATTTTAAAGAGGATATTCGATTGCGTGAATTATACGAAAATCGTACCCAGCACGTTAGGGAATGGTTTTTCAAGGATATCACACAAGAAAATATTGCCTCATTTTACTTTAAATTATATATATATATATATATATATGTATTTGAAAACTTGAAATTTCGTATTGAGTTTAAAATACAATCCTCGGACACATGACTTAAGAAGATTTGAAGAAAGGATGCCCGTTTGCTTCGATTTTCGTAGAGAATTGAAGTCATGACCAACACGTTAGGGCACGACGTTCCCGGAATCTCGAAGTTAACAAGTATTAAAAACTTGGAAGAGGATATTCGATTCGTGCGAGTTATACGAAAAAAAAATCACACCCGACACGTTAGGACATGATTTCCCAAAGTTTTCACACGAAAAAGACATTGCCTCGGTTTTAAAATAATTTTGAAAACAAATGTGAAAATTTATATATGAATGAACAGTTAATAATGGAGATTAAATAACACGAAACGAAAATGATTAGGTAGATAAATGATATACAAAAATAAAAAAAATACAAAATACGAAAGCATATAATCAAAAACTAAATATAAACATTGAAGAGAAAGAAAAGCAAAGTAAATAGAGTAAAAAATGTGATTTTTTGATGCCCAGGGGTAAATCGGTAATTTTGGATGCTTCAGGAATAAAATGTAATTTTTGGAAGGTTCGAGGTTTAAAAAGGAATTTTTAGATATTCGGGGGTAAAATGGAAATTTTTGGAAGGCTTGGGATAAAAAATGGTATTTTTAGACATTCGGGGGTAAAATTGTAATTTTTGGAAGTTCGTGGAAAAAAATGTAATTTTTGGAAAAATTTGGGGTCAAAAATGAAATTTTGAAAAGTTTGGGGGCAAAAATGTATTTTTTTGAAAACTCGAGGTTAAAAATGAGATTTTAGAAAGTTCGAGGGTAAAAATGTAATTTTTGGAAAATTCAGTGTCAAAAATGGAATTTTGGAAATTTTTGGTGTAAAATGTAATTTTTGGAAAATTTGAGGTTAAAATGGAATTTTGAAAAGTTTAGGGGTAAAAATATAATTTTTGGAGAATTGTGGGTCAAACTAACAATTTCCCAAGGATGGGAACATGTGTCACTCTTATGAAATCCACATTTGAGGGATCAAACTATAAATAAAATAAAATTAAAGATGCAAATTCGAAAATAGTTAAAAAAAATAAATAGAGGATTAAATCGAAAATGATGGAAGAACAGAAGGACTGTGGAGGCAAATAAACCTTTTGCTGACACAAAACTCTCCTCTCTTAAGCCATATTGCAAGCAAGTATTAAAGCCATTCTTTTGGCTAAAAAAAATCATTCTTTCATGTATTTAAAACAAAAAAACTCCCCCCCCCCCTCATTTTTCTCTGAAATGGCCGAAGGGCTTTACCCTCTTCTCCGATGGGATTCCTTCGTGACCCGTTGTCTTCCATCGCCTCAAATCGTCCACGCGCCGCCGTGTATGGTGGCAGGTAAGCCGAAAGTTTCTTTTTTTTGTGTGTGTTCCTTTTTCAGAAGACATAGATAGGAGTTCAAATCAATCCGATCTAACTTTGAATCTTTGAAATAACACTAAAAATATTCTCAAATTGAAACTGATTTACAAGCTTTTGATTTTTTTTATTATAATTTACAAACTAGATTTAAAATCAAATTTCCAAATCTTGATATAAAAAGCCACGTTTTGTATATTTTTTATTTTTCATTTTTAAACAAAAAACTATATATACAGATCTATAAATATAAAGTTGCAATATATGATCTTTTTAGACCAGTACCACATATTTTTTTCTTAGTTCGTTTCTTATTATTTCCTTTTTTTTTTGAATCGATGATAAAAAGAAACCC
This sequence comes from Kokia cookei, assembly GCA_039519145.1. NCBI lineage: Eukaryota > Viridiplantae > Streptophyta > Magnoliopsida > Malvales > Malvaceae > Kokia > Kokia cookei. The sequence goes on along the minus strand of CM076910.1, from coordinate 32,031,012 downwards.
CCTTATCGAAGCCTTGTACGAACACAAACACCTTCGGAACGACTCCGTTCGCGGCATCGCCAGTGATGGCTCGGGTCCAGGTACAAAACCTCAAATTATTTTTTATTTATTTATTTATTATAAACTTTTCAAATTTCATAGAAATAATAAGTGGACAATAAATGAATATGAGTATATAATATATAATAAGTAAATATATTAATATATGTTTAAATAAAAGATGCTTCGAAATTTGAAAGAAATAATAAATGGATGATAAATAAATATATTAATGTTTATTTAAAATATACCTTGAGAACGAAAAGTTGAGTACTTTGAATCTGATTTGGTATTCTTATTGCTTCCTTTGCCTGTGTTTTGGAACCAAAAAAATAATAGAGAACAAAAATACTATATTTATTGATTTTCTGAGTGTTTCTTTTTGCTTCCAAAATCCCCCCCTTTACAAATTCTTGGAAACGGCTCTTATAGCCGAAATATATTACAAAATAATATTTTTGTTTGCTCTCTTCTTACTTCTGCTTCTGTCTTTTCTTTTACAGATCTTCATATGGTGGTAGCAGCGGTGGCAGACCTCGGGGCGGGTGTCTTGGTTCGTGTGCCATGACGTGGATGCTGATGTGGCGTGCTCTGGTTGGCTGAAATGAAGGCGTCAACAGTACAAGTGGTGGCAGCAGACCCGGAAGGCTTCTTGTACAATTTTGGGTCATTTGGGCTAGGATTTATGTTTGTAACTGGGCTTAGGATATGTGTTTAGAACTTTGTAATTTGGACCTTTAAGTTAGGTATTGAATTGTTTGTAATTTAGACATTCAATTAAACTTTTAAATTTAAATTTTTATTTCAAAATAAATTTAAACTCCAAATAAGCTTAAATTTACAATAAATCTAAAATTAAAATGAATTAAGATTTAAAATCTAAAATTTTAATTTTTGATCCAAATATTGGGCCCGATCAATATTGAGCTTCAACAGCTGCCCCTCTTTGCTTGTTGTTATGTAACAGGAACGAAGCAAAGGCCAAAAGGAGGCCCAATTTTGTCAGGTTCTCTTTTCTTTGACGCTCTTTCTTCAACTGGTCCGCCCTTCACTTTATCGATCGTTCAAACTTGCTGCATTTGCTTCTCTGTCTTCGGTGTTATGATTCCAAGTTGCCTAGAGGCAATTTCAAAAAGACAAAATTTGTTGTTGTAGCTTCATTTGATTCGTTTGTAATTCCAATGGTTTGGTATCATTGATTTGGTCTACTTCTTAGTGTCTCATCAAGAAGACGACCTCATTGCTTATTACAATCTGCTTCTTTGTATCTCATTAAAAAGACGAATTTGGTCCACTTCTCAGTATCTCATCAGGAAGCTAACCATTTTATTTCTTCGACATGCTTCTCAATATCTCATCAAAAAGCTGGGGTTCGAAGATTTACTCACTTTGAGCCTCGAGTTGGTATACTTCACTGTATCTCATCAGGAAAATGGCCGCCTCGTTGTTTTGGATAACTACAATCTGCCCCAGACTCGGGGTAGGAGATTGGTTGATGATGATCTGCCCTAGACTCGGGGTAAGAGATTGAATGACTGCAATTTACCCCAAGCTCGGGGTAAGAGATTGACTAATAGTGATCTGCCTCAAGCTTGAGGTAAGAGACCGAATGGTTGCAATCTACCTCAAGCTCGGGGTAGGAGATTGACTAATGGTGATTTACCCCAGGCTCGGGGTAAGAGATTGAATGGTTGCAATCTGCCCCAAGCTCAGTGTAAGAGATTGGTGGATGGTGATGTAACTTCACTCCATTCCACTTCAATTTCAAGGAGATTGAGATCCGCTACTGTAGTTTTAATCCAACTTCGCTGCAACTTCAGGAAGATAGGATTTGATGTCGAAGCTTCATCTTGCTCTTATTATAACTTGAGAGAGATAAAAACTTGTTATTTGTAGTTTTGATCTGATCCATTATGACTTCGAGGTAGAAGTTTCACCATCATGGGTTCGATCTTTCTCGTCATGTTTCTAAGGTACAAGGTTCGCTGTTGCGGTTGTAACCTTTCCCTCCATATCTTCATGGTACTAGATTCGTCGTTGCGGCTTAAATCTTTCCCTTTATGCTTTTGAGGTACAAGGTTCACTGTTACGACTTAAACCTTTCCCTTTTATATCCTTGAGGTACTGGATTCGCCGTTGCGGCTTAAATCTTTCCTTTCATGCTTCCGAGGTACAAGGTTCGGCATTACGACTTAAACCTTTCTCTTCATATCCTCGTGGTACTGGATTTACCGTTGCGGCTTAAATCTCTCCCTTCATGCTTCTGAGGTACAAGGTTCGTCATTACAACTTAAACCTTTCCCTCCATATCTTCGTGGTACTGGATTCGCCGTTGCGGCTTAAATATTTCCTTTCATGCTTCCGAGGTAGAAGGTTTTTCGTTGCGACTTAAACCTTTCTCTTCATATCCTCGTGGTACTGGATTTACCGTTGCGGCTTAAATCTCTCCCTTCATGCTTCTAAGGTACAAGGTTCGTCGTTGCGACTTAAACCTTTCCCTCCAAATCTTCGTGGTACTGGATTCTCCGTTGCGGCTTAAATCTTTCCCTTCATGCTTCTGAGGTACAAGGTTCGTCGTTGCGAATTAAACATTTCCCTCTATATCTTCGTGGTACTGGATTCGTCGTTGCGGCTTAAATCTTTCCCTTCATGCTTCTGAGGTACAAGGTTCGCCGTTGCGACTTAAACCTTTCCCTTTTATATCCTTGCGGTACTAGATTCGTCATTGCTGCTTAAATCTTTCCCTTCATGCTTCTGAGGTACAAGGTTCGTCGTTGCGACTTAAACCTTTCCCTCCATATCTTCGTGGTACTGGATTCGCCGTTACAGTTTAAATCTTTCCCTTCATGCTTCTGAGGTACAATGTTCGCCGTTGCGACTTAAACCTTTCCCTTCAAATCTTCGTGGTATTAGATTCGCCATTACGACTTAAATCTTTCTCATAATATCTGTTAAGGTACCCGATCCGCCGTTGCAGCCTCGACCTTTCCCTTCATCTTCGTGGTAATGAAACCTGTAGAATATACTTTAATGGGTCTCTATGTAGGCTAGATTGTTTAGGATGTCATGATCAGGACGAGTCAAATGCTCCTAAATAGACGGGTATGAATGATGAATGCAATATGTCATTTTTGAGAAATGATTTTATTTTTAGTCCTTAGCCGACATTGTTCATCGTTTATCTAAGTCCTATCACTGATGTGTTGTCATGTTTTTTCTTTTGGTATGGTATCCTTGACATGAAACCTAAAGAGGTGGTCATACTTTGAACTATTTGTTTCAAAACCATTCTATCCCTCGTATTTGTGTTATTTCCAACTAGTGGTCCTGTTTCAGGTCCCTGTATTATTTAGAAATTTTTCAAAAGAATATGCATAAATCACTTTATTCCTTATATCGTTTAGACCACTAACCGTTATTTCAATGCAAAAATTCTTGCATAAGGTTGTAAGGTGGATAAAATTGAATTTTATTGGAGCCAAAGCTCGAGTGAATGAAAAGATTAAGAATTATTAGTTTATTGGCTGTTATTTCAAAGCAAACGTGCTTGAACATAGTTGTGAGATGGATGAAATTGAATTTGATTGAAGGTAAAGCTTATATGAATGAAAAGGTCAATGGTTTATTAATCACTATTTTGATGCAGAAATGTTTGGACATGATCGCAAGACGAATAAAATTGAATTTCATTGAGGCAAAGCTCATAAAAAAAGATTAAAAATGACCTGTATTGGTCAAATGTTGCAAAATATAAGGTGAACAAAGAATAGAGTTAGGTGCCCAGATATCAAAGTATGAGCTTCAATGAGCAAACTTGGCGAGGACCATTCTGAGCTTGACATGTGTCCATGAAACTTAAAGTACTTTGTCAATGCCTCATGGTGTAAAGTTTCTCCACCTTGCTACTTTTAAGAGAGAAGGCCACTTCATGCCTCTTTCTTTTATTCAAAATTGTGCCGCCCTTTTAGGTTTTCAACTCAAATCTCCTTATGTTTCAAAGTGCCCTTTACGGGTTTTCACCTCGACCTCGACCTCTCCTCTCAAATCTCCTTATGTTTCAAAGTGCCCTTTACGGGTTTTCACCTCGACCTCGAACTCTCCTTTTTCTTTTTCTTTTTTCTTTTTTCCTCATTTTTCTTTTTTGGGTAAAATCTGAGCTCATGAAATTGGCAAGTCTTCACCGCCCTTTTTCTTTTTCTCACGGGACCTTTTCAAATTCAACATCCATTTTTCTTGGAAGTCTTTTGTAAACAGGATCATTTTCAAAACCAGAGTTCTCTCGTAGAATTCTCTAGGGTGGATCTTCTTTTGTTGTAAGCCTTATCATCTGATCATGACAGATAGCCTTAATGTCTTTTCTTCAGTCAAGTTTAGCTGATTGTACCTAGATTGGATCTAATTTGTTTCATCAGTTCTAACAAAATCTGTAAGGAAAGAAAACTCGACTCCAATGGGCGAGAATGCTTCTATTTCGTAAATCATCGGGAAAGGTGTTGCCTAAGCAAAATCTTGGTTGATGTTCAAGAAAGCAAATGATAACTTCTCTTGCTCATCTTTGTAGGGCCTTGTTACTTCATAATGAATTTTTGATGTTCTTATCGGTCACCTCCAATGCCCCATTCTTTTTGGCGATGTGGTGCTGAGTCGTGATACTTGTTCTTGAATTGTCTGTAAACCTTTGCTATCGTGCTGTCGTCCTAATTCAAGTCATCGTTAGATACGATCCTTTTTGGCATTCCAAATCAACATATAATCCATTTAAACGTTAATTGTCATAAGAAGCAATTTCTACCCATTTGGTGAAGTAATGAATAGATGTCCCTTGGAAGCTTTTGATGAATTTGGCTCGATGACGTCCGTGCCCGACATAAAAAGAAGCTATGACGTGAAGAGGTGAAGAAGATTTTTTTTTTGGATTGATTTTTCATTTTCATTTTTATTTTATTTTTTTGGGTTTCAAGATGCCTTTTGCAGGCTTTTTATCTTGACTTTTTTTTCTCTTTTTTTTTTGTTTAATTTTGATAACACATCGAGCCTCAACTTTTGAGATTTTTGTTAAATTGGATTGCATTCCTCTTTTATGAGAGCCTGTGTGTCGCGACACCAATTTCTTAACCCAATTATGCTTTGATAGGACCATGCAAAGACCTTTGGATTCTTGAAGTAGCTCGCACTGTTTCTGCAAAGATACACGCTTCATATTTTCTTGATATCACAACTCTCCTTGGTGACATTCGTTTCATGTCTTGCTCAACCATCCGTAGCAGATCAGGAGACAAGTTACATTCTTTATTATTTTCTAAGTTTTGAAGTTTTTCTAGACACATGTCCTTCTCAAAAAGGTTTCCAAGTCAACAGCTTGTCGCTCATATGCTTGATATTAAGGGACACAGCATAGAAACAAAATGAGATTCAAAGAAAAATTGAATCAAAGAATGGTTAATTGTGGTATGAACAAATGAGAAGAATGGTAAGGTATTTGCCAAATGGGACAAAACAATGCATCATTTTTATTGAAATAACAGATGGAGTTCATGTGCCCTTTATAAAAGGATCCCTATTACTCTCGGGCTTAAAGTGATAAGTGTATTCTGAATATTTTCATGGAAAAGTCCTAAAAATTACAAGAAGCTCCTCCACAGTCTAGCTGTCCAAAATACTTCTTAGGGCGTAGGGATGAACTCTCGATGGGTTCCACTTTCCATATGACTTTTGCCTAAATTTTTAACATTCCCTATCTTGACTTATCAAGTTTTCTCTCATTTTTCAATTAGGGTTGGTAACTTTTTCACACAAGAATGTTTCGGGTATATGGGATCTTATTAAAAATTAATACACGAAGTGTAAAGCAAATGAATGATGAAAAACAAAGCATTGATTCTTGATTCTATTCCATTAAACAACTTTACTAGAAAACAAATTTCTATACATAAGGCAGATACATGTATGGTCGTGCCTTAATGCTTAAAGACCTAATCTTCCAAGTTAATTTTTGTTCCAGTTTGACCCTGATTTCAAATTCAAACTGTTGGTCTTGAATGACTAAAGTCTACAAGTGGTTAGTCATTTCTTACACTTTAGTTAAATATTGCTTGCGACATGGTTCCCATCTCAAACTTGCCCTTAAGAGCTTTGAAGTCATTCCTTGCTTATTTTTAATTTTCTTTAGCGATATCATTTTGTCTTTGGATAGCCATAAATTATTTTGATGGAGAATAGTCCTCTGACAAGAGACCTAAAAAAACGACCACGGGACCGTACTAACAAAAATTTGCACCAATACACCTTCTTTTCCCTTTCTTCGACAGTTTTTTTATGGCTAAGATTACTAGAACATGGGTGATTCTCTTGTCAAATTAGCCAAACAAATCTGCAATCGCGCCTCCTATGTGCCCCAACACTTTAAGGAAGATGACTAAGTCATTCGTGTTTGAAGCAAAGATGTCGACATTCTTTCTTACGTTTGAGTGTACTATATCTTGTGGGGTTTTCAAAGCAATACACTTGTTATCCCCTTTCTCCTTGATCAAAGCTGCAACCTCATGCTCGCTCCTTTAGAGTCGGCCTTATCAACTTGAGTTATTGGGCAATGGAGTAATGTAGTGTATTCTTCTACAGTATGTCCATGTTTCTGCAGGTGAAGCAACTAAGTTGAATCCCAATACAGTGTTAGGACTCGAAAAAGGCGTATCTCTACTTTAACCTTAAGTAGGTAAGAGTGATCACCATATTCAAAGTAGACTTTATTGTTTTGAATCCTTGGGCAAAAAGGTAAAGCGATTTACACTTCTATCGTGGGTATCATGTCGTATTTTCCAAATGTGAAACCATTAGAAGTTAGACTCTAATACTAAGTGAGAGTTTGAATTGATGCCTATTCCTTACGTGTAAACCAACATATTTGTGATAGGACATCTGCCTTGCTTTGTCTTCGATACTTCATTTAACTCTTGCAAACTGTTATGAGTTTCATTTATTTGGGTGTAATCCCAAAACTCTGATATGTGTCTCTTTTCTAGGTTGTCACTTTTACGTTGTTGTTTTTCTTTGACCATATATGCACGGCCACGTTGATTTCTATTGTATCAAGGAATCCGTTCTCTGATGACCAGTTCTCTATTTAGCAATAGAACAGGATTCAACACATTTTTTGAATGAAGGTGCAATGCAAATAGATTCAAAATGAATAAGTTAGTGCAATTAATACAGGAATAAAACTTGGAATAAATTGCAATTAAAAGCAAAGAAACAATAATGTAATCGTGTCTCTTACCTTCTTCGTGCAACCACTGAAGGCTTGGCACAATTCTACTTAAGGTAGGCTCTCATGGAATTATGTGCAAGTTAATAAAACGTATTGTTTATGAATGCATGTATGCATAAGAAAAGCATTGACTCATAACTCAATTCTATTAGAAAACTTTACTAGAAAACAAATTCCTTTACATAAGATAGATACGCATATGATCGTGTATTAATGTTCGGAGGCTTTTAATATTCGTAGGACATCATCCGATTTCGCCCTAGTTCGTCCTTGATTTTTGGTCCAAAATGTCAACTTAAATGATTAAGTGACCAGTCACTTTTCGTAGTTGGGTTAAAGTTTGGTTCGTTATGCGGTCATTGTTTTCGTCTTACTCGGCTGGCTAATCATTGGCTTTTCGTCTTTCTTTTTGACCATATGCGCGCGACCATATTGTCCACCTTATCAAGGAACTCCTTTTCTTATGACCATTTTCTATTTAGTAATTGAGCTTAAAGCCAAACTTTTCCTTGTATGAAGATACAATACAAGCAATAATTAAAAAGCAAAAGAACATAAGTATGATAACAAAGTACGGATATATAACAGAGAACCTAAACTTGAGAGGCTGCTAATATTTTGGTGTAGTTCTATCCTAAGGTAAGCAACTAGGATTTACTATATGTGGTTCAAGTTCTAAAGTTGGGGTGCCTAAACCGGCAGATTCCTCAATCCTTACCCATTATAGGTTCATATGGATGAGTTCAGTTTAGGGGGACACATTTCCCATATGTTTGCACGGAAGTGAAAAGTTCACGAACACATAGGTATAAATGTAATCCCGAAAACGATTCACTATCCTGCACGGAGGTGAAAACCTCACGAAGGAGTAGCTTCTCACTTTCACTTAAAAGGTGTAGTAACCAATGCATACAAGGATCGTATATTAAACAGAACCAATGTTTAAAATTTTTAACAAAAAGACTCGAAAATAACCAACTTTTGGCTTGACTCTCTCTTTATTTTTAAAATCCCCAGTGGAGTCGCCAAGCTGTCGAAACGTTTTTGAAATGAGTTTCGAAAATTATTTTAAAATTGGAAAATGGGAGTCGCCACCAATCTTTTATCTGGTGTGATTGGATCACCACAAAACGTTTAAAATCCATTTTGGAAAATGTATAAGTCTTTGAAATCTAAAAAAACAAGTTTGGGAGTCGGTTACGCATGAGGAAGGATTAGCACCCTCATACGCCCAAAATTGGTACCACATTGATTACTTTCGAGTTTCAGTTTGTTAAAACATTTGAAAACTCGAGTATAACTTAAAATACGATCTTTGTCTTTGGAAAACTTTGAAAGATTTCAAAGAAAACCCTTTTGGAGGAAATCCGTACTCGTGTTTCGAATTTCTATGAGAATTGGAAATCGTGTCCAACACATTAGGGCACTACGTTCTCGGATTTTCAAAACTGAAAGACTTTTTGAAAGATTTTAAAGAGGATATTCGATTGCGTGAATTATACGAAAATTGCACCCAGCACGTTATGGCATGGTTTTTCAAGGTTTTCACACGAAAAGATATTGTCTCGTTTTGCTTTAAAATTATTTATATATATATGTATTTGAAAACTTGAAATTTCGTATTGAGTTTAAAATACAATCCTCGGACACATGACTTAAGAAGATTTGAAGAAAGGATGCCCGTTTGCTTCGATTTTCGTGGAGAATTGAAGTCGTGACCAACACATTAGGGCACGACATTCTCGAAATCTCGAAGTTAACAAGCATTAAAAGCTTGGGGGAGGATATTTGATTCGTGTAAGTTATACGAAAAAAATCACACCCGACACATTAGGGCATGATTTCTCGAAGTTTTCACACGAAAAGGACATTGCCTCGTTTTAAAATAATTTTGAAAACAAATGTGAAAATTTAGATATGAATGAATAGTTAATAATGGAGATTAAATAACACAAAACGAAAATGATTAGGTCGATAAATGATATACAAAAATCAAAAAATACGAAATACGAAAGCATATAATCAAAAACTAAATATAAACATTGAAGAGAAAGGAAAGCAAAGTAAATAGAGTAAAAAATGTGATTTTTGGATGCCCAGGGGTAAAACGGTAATTTTGGATGCTTCAGGAACAAAATGGTAATTTTTAGAAGGTTCGAGGTTTAAAAGGGAATTTTTAGACATTTGAGGGTAAAATGGTAATTTTTGGAAGGCTTGGAATCAAAAAAGGTATTTTTAGACATTTAGGGGTAAAATAGTAATTTTTGGAAGTTCAGAGGCAAAAATGTAATTTTTGGAAATTTTGAGGTCAAAAATGGGATTTTGGAAAGTTTAAGGGTAAAATGTAATTTTTAGAAAATTTGAGGTAAAAAATGGGATTTTGAAAAGTTCGAGGGTAAAATGTAATTTTTGAAAAATTTAAGGTCAAAAATGGAATTTTGGAAAAATTTGGGTGTAAAATGTAATTTTTTGAAAATTTAGGGTTAAAATGGAATTTTAAAAAGTTTAAGGTTAAAATTGTAATTTTTGGAGAATTATGGGTCAAACTGACAATTTTCCAAGGATGGGAACATGTGCCACTCTCATGGAAATCCACATTTGAGGGATCAAACTATAAATAAAATAAAATTAAAGAGGCAAATTCGAAAATAGTTAAAAAAATAAATAGAGGATTAAAAAAAAAATGATGGAAGAATAGAAGGACTGGAAGCAAATAGACCTTTTGCTGACACAAAACTCTCCTCTCTTAAGCCACGTCGCAGGCAAGTATTTAAGTCATTTTTTTTGGCTAAAAAAATCATTCTTTCATGTATTTAAAACAAAAAACACTCCCCCCCCCCCGCCCAAATTTTTCTCTGAAATGCCCGAAGGGCTTACCCTATTCTCCAATGGGATTCCTTCATGACCCGTTGTCTTCCGTCACCTCAGATCATCCATGCGTTGTCGTGTATGGTGGCACGTAAGCCGAAAGTTTCTTTTTTGTGTGTGTGTGTGTTCATTTTTCAGAAAACATAGATCGGGGTTCAAATCAACCCGATCTAACTTTGAATATTTGAAATAACACTAAAAATATTCTCAAATCGAAACTGATTTACAAGCTTTTGATTTTTTTATTATAATTTACAAACTAAATTTAAAATCAAATTTCCAGATCTTGATATAAAAAGCCACGTTTTGTATATTTTTTATTTTTCATTTTTAAACAAAAAACTAGATTTACAGATCTATAAATATAAAGTTGCAACATATGATTTTTTAGATCAGTACCACATATTTTTTCTTAGTTTGTTTCTTATTATTTCCTTTTTTATTTTTTTAATTGATGAGAAAAAGAAACCCTCCTTATCGAAGCCTTGTACGAACACAGACACTTTTGGAACGACTTCGTTCGCGGCATCGCCGATGATGGCTTGGGTCTAGGTATAAATCCTCAAATTCTTTTTTATTTATTTATTTATTATAAATTTTTCAAATTTCATAGAAATAATAAATGGAAAATAAATGAATATGAGTATATAATATATAATAAGTAAATATATTAATATATGTTTAAATAAAAGATGCTTCGAAATTTGAAAGAAATAATAAATGTATGATAAATAAATATATTAATGTTTATTTAAAATATACCTTGAGAACGGAAAGTTGAGTAATTTGAATCTGGTTTGGTATTCTTATTGCTTCCTCTGCTTGTGTTTTGGAACCAAAAAAATAATAGTGAACAAAAAATACTATCATTATTGATTTTCTGATTGTTTCTTTTTGCTTCCAAAATCCCCCCCTCCCTTTACAAATTCTTAGAAATGGCTCTTATAGTCGAAATATATTACAAAATAATATTTTTGTTTGCTCTCTTCTTGCTTTTGCTTTTGTCTTTTCTTTTGTAGGTCTTCATATGGTGGCAGCAGCGGTGGCAAACCTCGGGGCGGGTATCTTGGTTCGTGTGCCATGACGTGGATGCTGAAGTGGCGTGCTTTGGTTGGTTGAAATGAAGGCATCAACAGTACAAGTGGTGGTAGCAGACCTGAAAGGCTTCTTGTACAATTTTGGGTCATTTGGGCTAGGATTTATGTTTGTAACTGGGCTTGGGATATGGGTTTAGAACTTTGTAATTTGGACCTTTAAGTTTGGGTTTGAATTGTTTGTAATTTGGATATTCAATTAAACTTTTAAATTTAAATTTAAATTTTTATTTCAAAATAAATTTAAATTTAAATTCCAAATAAGCTTAAATTTACAATAAATTTAAAATTAAAATGAATTAAGATTTAAAATCTAAAATTTTAATTTTTAATCCAAATATTGACCCCGATCAAAATTGAGCTTCAACAGTTTTTTTTTAGTTTAAAATGTCATGTTAGCGTATTTAATGGAAGAGTTTTGATCGTATTAACAATAAGACCTGAATTTTTAAATTTGAAAAATAAATGAATTAAATTCTTAAAAATAAAAGTAGAGAGGTTGAATTTCAAATGTAAAAAAATACAGGGACTTGTACCATATTTTAACCAAAATTACAAACCTGATGCTACTTAGAAAAACCTAGTGTTTGTAAACGATTAACTGTTTTGAATTTAAGGCGCGAAAAGTATGACAGAGAACATGAGGCTTGAAGATTCCAGTCCTCTCGCCACCGTAGAAGATATCCAAAAACGCCTCCTCCGCCCTGCCTCGCTTCATTCTCAGCCGTACTTTCTCTTACCTCTCCGCTTATCCAAAGCGGCTTTGAATTTCCCGTTTGATTTAATTGCAAAATTTCCTCTCTCTCTCTCTTTTTTTTTTTTTGCAGGGAAGGTTCAAACTCTTCGGCATTGAAAGTGAATTCGAAAAAGAGCGGAAGAACGGTTAAAAAAAGGCTGGAAGATTATTTAGATCCGGTCATTCTAGCAGCGATCTCGTCCAAGATAAGCCGTTCAAAGAAGGCCAAATTGGAGACGAAATTTAAGGGATTTGAGTGGCCTGTTGATGAACTTAAGGTGTTCGTGGAAGAGGATTCGAGGAACTCTAACGGAGGCAGCTGGAGAAACAAAGCCATTTATCTTAACGATGATTTCGATGTGATCCGCGAAGTCAGTGATGGAGATGAAGAGATCGGTTCTCCGTTTCAGCGTTTGGGAAAAAAAATGGCGTTGAAGAAATTCGATCATTGAAAATGGAAATCCAAAAAAAGGTCCAACTGAGGTTCGTTAGTTCATTGAAAATTGGTGAAGAAATTCGCGCGCAAGATTTGATCAAAAGGTAGGGTTCCTCATTATCTCCCCTATTTTTTCTGTCAATGTTCTTGCTTTCGCAGTTACCATTTTTGAATCTTAGGAAACCAAAATCTACAAGTTTTAGGATCAGTTATGGTTTAATTCTTCCTCCACCCCTTGTATTCTTTAAACTTTTGAAATTTAGTCCACTTTTAATTTCATGAATTTAACATTAACGTCAATTAGCAAACAAGGATTAAATTCATGCAATTAAATTTAGACTAAATATCAAAAGTTTAAAGAATAAAAGGCCCGGGGGAAGAATTAGACCATCAGTTATTCACTCTTGATCTTAGCTACATCCAATAACATGAATATAAAATGATATAAGTTTCTTAATCAAAGCAAATTTTAACAATTATCAAATATGAACGCATTTCATTTGATTTGGTCCCTATAAGCCCTAATATAAAAAATACTTGTAATTTTTTTGTTTCTTTTATCGAATCGAAAACCAATTTCATATTTCTTTACTAAGGACCTCTAACTTTCAATCCATTACATAATTTTCTAACAACTTGTTATTCATGAATCAATCTCTATAAAATTTAATTTCCTCCATATCATTAATGGCAACTTAATTAAAACTCAACAATTAATAAGAAATGTAACACATGTGCATGAATTGTTAAGCTTAGATGATCAAAATTCCATAAAAGTCATCAAGGTTGATTAATTTGGACCGAATGCAAATTCTTTTTCTTTATTTTGCTACGGTTTGGAGAGAAAGAGAACGAAAAATAATGTTCCTTCTCTCTTTCCCACTAAAAGTTATCTATCTATCTATGTCTATATCTCTCTCTATATATAATTAGTTATTTAATTAAGTTAATAAATCATTAATCTATCACTGATCATGTTTTCTAATATTGATTAATGAATAATGGTGAGAAATCATGGAATTCCACTTTCATAATATTAATTTGGAATATTTATTATGACAATTAACCCATTCATTAAATAGTTATCAATTCCCATCGAAATAGTTTTGCTTTTCATGCTTGTCTTTTTATAACATTTAACGATGTTGTACTAGTTTGTCTGAGGAAAATTCTAAATTCCAAAAACCAATGAAAAAGTCATTAAATAAGAATAGATGGGTGTCAAATTTTCACCACTATCATCCATTTGGTACTATAATTAGGGCACGTGTGAATTAGCATAAAAAATAATTAAATATTAAATTAATTATTGAAATCAATTTTAAATACTTAATTTTAATAAAAAATATTCAAGTATTTAATTAAAAAAATCGATGCTAAAGTAAACATTAAATTGGCACAAAAAAATACTCAAGTATCAACTTTAACATTGAAGCAAAATTCTATATCAACCTAATTAAAAACTAAAAATACATCACATCATTATAAAATAATTGGATAAACTACACCCAAGGTCATTAAATAATTAGTAAGTTTACGTTTTGATCACTCAAATGCAAAAAGTTACAAAATAATCACTAAATTATTCAAAAAATTTTATTTAAGTCATTGGGTTGTTAAACTTTTTTTTGAAGTCCACCTAGCAAGCTTTTTATGCGACGATTCGACTATCGGTGTAGTAGATCACTACCCATCAACAAGTAAAAGAAATCTTAAATCCAAATCGATCTAACGATCAATGTTGGAGAGTAGAGAAAAAAGTTATTTGGATTTTGGTTCGCAATTTTGTGACATTCAAAGCTGTTTCACAAAGAAAAATTAAACTTGAAATAGAAAAAAAAAAAGAGAGAACTTTCGATTGTTTGCAAATAATACGAACAAAGAATACCATACAACAATCATTTTAATAACCCAATGATTTAAATAAAAAATTTTAAATAGTTCAACGACTATTTTGTAATTTTTTTTAAATTGAATAATCAAAACGTAAACTTACTAAAAGTTTAATAACTTTCGTAGTTTACACTAGGGGTGAGCAAAATCCGATTCGATTCGAAAAACTCAAAAAATAATTAAAATTTTGAATTAAACAGTTCAAGTTATTTGAGTTAATCAAGTTATTCGGATCATCTCGAATAAAAAATTAAGTTTTTCTGTTTAACTCGAATATAAATTACACAATTTGAGTTATTCGAAAATCCGAATAAGAAAAGTTAAAACTATGCCATTTTGATAAATGTTTACTTTTTAAAAGTCAAAAGTCAAAATCATTAAGTTTAAAGGCAAAACTACGTCGTTTTGATAAATGTTTACTCATTAAGTTAAAATGTAAAATCATTATATTGTTTATGTAGTTAAATAATCTTGAACTTCGTCTCTTAGTTAAATAATTGGTCCATGTAAACACGATATTGAGTATAAATAATATTATCCGTTAACTCGACTTGATTTGACTCGATTCAAAAAAATTCAAATTAAGTTCGATTGCTAAAATAAGATTCGTCAACTCGATTAATTCGAAATTTTTTAACTCGACTCGATCGAATTCTGATATCTAATTTACACAATAATCAAAACGGTGGAGTATTGAAAAATGTGGCGCGAGGGAAAAGTCAACCGTTACCGTTAATTAACGGCTATAACCAATATCGGTGATCTCCAGTGTCGGCTTTTTACTAACGAATTAAACCTGTCTTCTTATTTGTCTCGTTCAATTTTTTTTCTGTTTCCTCTGGTTTCTTCTTCTACTTTCTTCTCTGTTTTCTCTTTAATGGCCACAAAACAAATGAAATAAATGAAAGGAACAATAGGGAAAAAAAAACCATATAAACGTATAATAATATAAACAAGGAAATAAAATTAAAAAAAAAGTTGAAGAGAGAAAAGAAGTGGAAAAAAATGGTGGGTAAGGTTGGGGATGATGATGTTTTAGTGGGGCTGAGCATTATAATCGTTCATGAAGGTCCTTCTAGATCTCGAATCCTCGATGCTTATCCCATGAGGTAATCTTTGAAGATCCATTCACTTTTCTTCTAGAAAATTTGAAATTTCTCTCTTTTTGTTCTTTTGCTTTCTCAAAGTTGGATTTTTTTTTTTTTAATTCTTAAGATGTAATTTGTTTCTTTCTGTTTATGTAAAGTGAAAATAAGAATTAGGTTTTTTGTTTTTTTATGGAATTTATGCTTTTGATTCGGTTTCTGGAGACTTTAGGGTTCTTCCTTTAGCAGCTTTTTAGGCAAATTTTCAATAGATTTTGTGTTAGAATTTAGGGGAAATATTACATATTTTACAATTTGTCTGTTATATTGTTAATAAGTTGGGGTTTATTGAATTTGATTTTTCTGGGGATTGTTGTTTTATGTTTTTTTTTTTTTTTGATAAAATTCTAGGGTTTTGATTGAGGGGAAATCGTGTAGTGATTGATGATTTTTTGAATTTTTGGCCCTCTTTTTGGGGGTAAATGGAAAAATTCAATTCACTAACAGCAAGAGTTACAATCTCCAATTGCATAAGCTGAAATGGGAGCTTCTCTCTTTACAACTTTCTCAATGGAGAATCATCATCCTTCAACTCTTTCATCTATGGATTCGAGTGCTCATTGCGAGTTCGATTTAGAAAAGAATCAGCAATCGGTTCTGTCCCTGCCACCGGATATCAATTTGCCATTATCTGCCGAGCATAGCCCTCCGCCGCAGCAGCCATGGAACTCCGATCAGTGCGATATTCTTGATGTTGGGCTGTGTTCACAAGCTTATGAATCCGAGAGCTACCTTCCAGTCTCGAAAGCCGGAAGGAAATGCGCTAAGCGGGTAGATAGTTTATGGGGTGCTTGGTTGTTCTTTAACTTTTACTTCAAACCTGCTTTGAATGAGAAATCCAAGGCTAAGATCGTTCGAGATAGCAATGGTGTTTCTGGTTTCGATAAATCGGATCTTAAGTTGGATGTTTTCATGGTTCAGCACGACATGGAGAATATGTATATGTGGGTTTTCAAGGAGAAACCCGAGAATGCGTTGGGTAAAATGCAGCTTCGAAGTTACATGAACGGGCACTCTTGTCAGGGGGAACGCCCTTTCCCCTTTAGTGTCGATAAGGGTTTTATCCGTTCCCATAGGATGCAACGGAAGCATTATAGAGGATTGTCGAACCCTCAGTGTGTGCATGGGATCGAACTTGTTCCATCACCGAGTCTCATGGCTCTCAGTGAGGAAGATCAGAAGAAATGGATTGAGCTTACCGGAAGGGATTTAAACTTCACTATTCTACCCGAAGCTAGTGATTTTAGTTCATGGAGAAACCTCCCGAACACTGATTTTGAGCTCGAGAGACCTCCGATAATAAAGAGCATACTCAACTTATCTACTCAATCATCGAGCCATATGTACAGCGATGGCACTGACTTATCACTTGTGAGCAACAAAAGGAGGAAAGACGATGATTGCTATTTTCCGGTCATTCCTCCATCCGACCGAATCCCAGACATGGAAATTCATCCTAGTGAACCTCACCGGTTAAATGACTTCTGCGGGGTAATGAGAAACACTTATGGTCCTGTTACTGCTGCGAAAGCCATCTACGAGGACGAAGCCAGTTACTTGATCATTATCAGCTTGCCTTTTGTTGATCTTCAAAGGGTAAAGGTCTCATGGAGGAACACACTCACTCATGGTATTATAAAACTATCTTGTGTGAGCACATCAGGTATGTCGTTCATCAAACGACACAACCGGACTTTCAAGCTTACGGATCCCGCTCCCGAGCATTGCCCTCTCGGTGAATTCGTTAGAGAAATCCCATTGTCAACTCGAATCCCCGAAGACGCCTACATAGAAGCATATCATGATGGCCCGGGTTCTTTTCTCGAGATTATGGTTCTGAAACTACGAATGGTTCCCGAAGAACATGAAATCCGGGTTTGTCTTCGGTCTAAACATGTAGGGAATGATCTCATGTTGACACCTGACCAGTCCCATGTAATATTGTGCTATATCATTACATAAAAAGTTATGTTTTTATAAAATATTTTGTGATGATGTGGTAGAATTAAAGTTGTACATGGATTAAGACACTCGACCCAACTCGAAAGCTCGTTTGAAAAGTGAAAGTATTTGGTAAAAAATATATATTCGAAAAATGGGTTTGGATAAAAAATAAGACTCATTTAGAAAATAGGTTGAGTCTCGGGTAAGGTTTTTTAACCCGACTCGGCCCAAATTTGTTAAAAAAAAACTATTGTTTTGTTGCTATTTTTTACTGTTTTATTATCATTTCACTATTGTATTCTACTATTTTATTGTTATTGTTTGGAGGTATAAATATTGTTTTATTGTTAATTAGGATATAAAAAAAAAAGTGAAGCACTAAATTGAATGTTAAAGCTAAATTTTTTATATTTAATTTTGACAAAAAATGTTTAAGAATCAATTTTTAAAAAAAATTCGGTACCAAAGAGATCATTAAATCAAACTTAAATATGATCCACCAAAAAAAAAAGGAAAACTTAAATATCAAATTAGGATAAGTACCAAATTGAACATTGAAACTAAACTCAAGTTTCAACTAGAATATTAACCCAACAAAAACTAAGAACACACCACATCGTTATAAAATAATTATGAGTAAATTACACCCAAGATCACTAAACTGTTAATAAGTTAATGTTTTGGTTACTCAAACTTCAAAAAGTTACAAATTGGTCACTAAACTATTCAAAAAAATCATTTAAGTCATTGATTAAGTCACTACACTGTTAAGTTTTTTTTTTTTTTTTTTTGAATCTAGCTAGCGAGTTTCAAGCAACGATTCGATAATCGATACAATGAAGCATTATCCATTAACGAGAAGAACATACTTAGATCTAAGCAGATTTGACAGTCAATGTCGAGGACCAAAGAAAAAGTTATTTGGATTTTAGTTTTCAAATTTGTGACACTCAAAGCTCTTTTATAGAAAAAACAAAATTGTAGAAGAGAAGAAGAATAAGAGCTTTCGATTGGTGCAGACAATACGAATAGAAAAAGTCATACAATAACAATTTTAATAATCTAGTAACTTAAAAAAAAACTTCGAATAGTTCAATTATCATTTTATAACTTTTTGAAGCAAGTAACTAAAACGTAAATTTATTAATAGTTTAAAACTTTAGGTGTATTTTACCCAATAACGAAACGGTGGAGTATTGAGAAAAGTGGCGCAAAGGAAAAGTGATAATCAAAATCGGTGATATTCAGTGTAGGCTTTTACGAACGATATAAACCTCTGTATAATGAGACGGTGGCTTACCTTTCAATTATCTCTCTCCTCATTATCTCTTCCACTGTTTTATTTTCATTTTCCTCTGTTTTTTCTTTTCTATTTTCTTCTCTGTTTCCTCTTTAATGGCCACAAAACAAAGCAAGTAAATGAAAGGAACAGAAGGGGGGGAAAGCATATAAACGTATAATAATATAAACAAGAAAATAAATTTAAAAAAAAAAAAGTTGACGAGAGAAAGGAAAGGGGGGAAAATGGTGGGTAAGGTTGGGGATGATGATGATTTAGTGGAGCTGAGCATTATAATTGTTCATGAAGGTCCTTCTTCATCTCGATTCCTCGATGCTTATCCCATGAGGTAACCTTTGAAGATCCCTTCATTTCTCTTCTAGAAAATTTGAAATTTCTCTCTTCTTTTTTTTTTTTTTTTTAATTTTGCTTTGTTGAAGTTGGGTATTTTTTTTTTTTTTTTTTAATAATTAAGATGTAATTTGTTTCTTTTTGTTTATGTAAAGCAAAAATAAGAATTGGGTTTTTTGTTTTTTTTATGGAATTTATGCTTTTGATTCAGTTTCTGTAGATTTTAGGGTTCTTTCTTTAGCAGCTTTTTAGGGGAAATTTACTGTGTTAGAATTTAGGGTAAAATTATTTATATTTTTCAATTTGTTTGTTATATTGTTAATAAGTTGGGGTTTATTGAATTTGATTTAAATAAAGTTGTTGATTTCTGTGGGTTTTTCTGGGGATTGTTGTTTCTTTTTTATTTTTGTTTTTTATAAAATTCTAGGGTTTTGATTGAGGGGAAAATCATGTGGTGATTGATAATTTATTGAATTTTTTGGGGGGGGTGGTTTTGGGGTAAATGGAAAAATTCAATCCACAAGCAGCAATTATTACAATCTCCAATTGCATAAGCTGAAATGGGAGCTTCTCTCCTTACAACTTTCTCAATGGAGAATCATCATCCTTCAACTCTTTTATCTATGGATTCAAGCGCTTACGACGAGTTTGATTTAGACAAGAATAGGCAATTGGTTCTGTCCCGGCCACCGGATATTAATTTGCCGTTATCTGCTGAGCGTAGCCCTCCGCCACAGCAGCAGTGGAATTCCGATCAGTGTGATATTCTAGATGTTGGGCTGTGTTCACAAGCTTATGAAACCGAGAGCTACCTTCCAGTCTCAAAAGCCGGACGGAAATGCGCTAAGCGGGTAGATAGTATATGGGGTGCTTGGTTGTTCTTTAGCTTTTACTTCAAGCCCGCTTTGAATGAGAAATCCAAGGCTAAGATCGTTCGAGATAGCAATGGTGTTTCTGGTTTCGATAAATCAGATCTTATGTTGGATGTTTTCATGGTTCAACACGACATGGAGAATATGTATATGTGGGTTTTCAAGGAGAAACCTGAGAATGCATTGGGTAAAATGCAACTTCGAAGCTACATGAATGGGCATTCTCGCCAAGGGGAACGTCCTTTTCCTTTAAGTGTTGATAAGGGATTTATCCGTTCCCATAGGATGCAACGGAAGCATTATAGAGGATTGTCGAACCCTCAGTGTGTGCACGGGATTGAACTTGTTCCATCACCGAATCTCATGGCTCTCAGTGAAGAAGATCGGAAGAAATGGATTGAACTTACCGGAAGGGATTTAAACTTCACTATTCCACCCCAAGCTAGTGATTTTAGTTCATGGAGAAACCTCCCGAACACTGATTTTGAGCTCGAGAGACCTCATATAATAAAGAACATACCAAATTCTCACTCGAGGAAACTGCTCAATGGGTCTGGACTCAATTTATCTACTCAATCATCTAGCCATACGTACGGTGATGGCACAGACTTGTCACTTGTGAGCAACAAGAGGAGGAAAGACGATGATTGCTTTTTGCCTGTCATTCCTCCTTCTGACCGAATCCCAGACATGGAAATTCATCCTAGTGAACCACACTGGTTAAACGACTTCAGCGGGGTAATGAAAAATGCTTACGGTCCTGTTACCGCTGCGAAAGCCATCTACGAGGACGAAGCTGGTTACTTGATCATTATCAGCTTGCCTTTTGTTGATCTTCAAAGGGTAAAGGTCTCATGGAGGAACACACTCACTCATGGTATTATAAAACTATCTTGTTTGAGCACATCGGGTATGCCGTTCATCAAACGACACAACCGGACTTTCAAGCTTACAGATCCTGCTCCCGAGCATTGCCCTCCCGGTGAATTCGTTAGAGAAATCCCATTGTCAACCCGAATCCCCGAAGATGCAGACATAGAAGCATATCATGACGGGCCAGGTTCCGTGCTTGAGATTATGGTTCCGAAACTACAGATGGTACCCGAAGAACACGAAATCCGGGTTTGTCTTCGGCCTAAACATGTGGGGAATGATCTCATGTTGACATGAATTATAAAAGGGTAGTTGCTATGGTTGGTGCTGCACTGTTTTTACTGACTTTTGTACCATACAATGTAATCTATGAAAACAAAAATATGGGTCTTACATTTTATATTTTTACAATTTTTGCCCTACTAATGTATATGTTTCTTTTTAGTGGTCCTTATTTGACTGTAATTAGAATTTGATTTTTCAGACATATTTGATTATATTTAGTCATTAATAAAATATATTTTAAACCTGTGTCTTGTAGTTTCAGACATTTATTGAATTTAATGAAAAGGTAGAAATTGTTGAATTACTTGGTGAGACCTTTTATTAACACGTAAATTATATTTTGGTCCATTTCATATGATGATATGGTGAACGATATTGTGTCACATTATTACATAAAAATATTATATTTTCATAAAATAATTAAGTGATGATATGTTATAATTTTAAAACATCACATCATCGTAAAAATCAAAATTAAGAAAAAGTATCAAGTGCAGAGATTAAGATGGACAAAAATTTAATAACTAAATTAGAAAAGATATCAAATTTAGTGATTAAATATTTGACTCATCACTTATACAAAAGAAATTTAGTTGTTATTAAAATATGGCAAGAATTAAATCATTAATGATATTCAAGTCATTTTAAAAATATAAATCATTAACGTTTCAAGTACTCGAAATTGATCTGTGTAATTTTTCATAGACAATTTATTATATGTATCAAAAAAATTGATCATATGATCATAAATAGCTTCAAGTAAATTGAGTAATGTACAATTATTTTAAGAGTCTTTTGATTCAGTAAAGACTCTACTGATAGATGAACGTAATATTGTTTCTCTACGTTAATAATTCTTTAAGATTGTAATCACTTTGTATTGTTTTTATTTTACCAAAAAAATTAAATTAAATCTAAACAGAACTCGTGTATGATTTATACATAGTTAAAGTCAAACAAAAATATTTAAAACTTGAGACCTTATCGTTTATTAATTATATCAAAATTTCATTGTCATAATTAGTTTAAAAATTCTATATCAATGACACAAGACCAAGTCCAACTGCCACCTAATGCGATGGAAATGGGCAAAATTACTGTTTAAGACCAATGAAAACATATAAAGTGGTGACACCTAACAACTTTTTATTTTATGTAGGCATAATAACTTTTTTGCTCCCTAACTTTATAAAATTTTATTTTAACCTTCTATTTAATTTTTTTTATTTCTTTTAGCCCTTAAACTTGTATTTTTTTATCAAATCACCCTAAATAGATGAAAAATATTAACGTTTCTTAACTTTACTGACATGATATACACATGGATTGTTGTGTGGATGAGCATTTAATTAATTTTTAAAATTTTAAAAATATTTTTATATTTATTTATATATTTTAAATAACTTTAATGATTTTCAATTTATATTTTTTTGAATTTTCAAGATTTCAAAAAGATTAATTAAATGCTATTGTGTCATCCACATATGTTCCACATCAATAAAGTTACAAAACATTAAATTTTCCATCTATTTTGAGATGATTTGACAAAAAAAATAATTTAAAAGTTAAAAAAGATAAAAAAAAATTAATTAAAGGGCTAAAATAATAATTTTTTTTTTATAGTGTTGAAGTATCAAACAAACCATTATACCTTTTATATATTATAAAAAGAAAGATGTAAGTGATAGATAAATTGGGTGAAAAGAGAGAGTAATAATAAAGAAGGTAAAGTATGTCTGGTAGGTGGGTGGGGAATTAGTCCACATTCTATTATTGATGATAGAGCCACTGGCTAACGACTCGTAGGAATTTGAGGGCAAACCTAAGCTAAGGTCAAGTATGGCGTCTCTTTAACTTAGCTTATCTTAAATTGACACTTTGGTAGACTTTAACGTGAGCAGTGTAGCTGTACGGGATGATTTTTTTTTTTTTTTCTTTCTTTCTATTGATTTTAGTTTTAGTTTTGGTTTTGATTGATTTATATTTAAATTTATTCTTTCGGTTCATATTTGTTTTTGAACTTGGTAATTTTTACATGTTTTGATCCATGCGATTACGTAATACTTTGAGATTATATCACGTTATAATTTTTTTTTTTTTAATATGATGATATGATACAATATCATAATACCACGTCAGCATAAGAATTATAATTGAAAAAGGTTGAATCCAACAAGTGGTTCCAGTGAAAAAAAGGATGTTGCTCATCTTAGGGATCCCGAGTTCGAGCGCTTGTGTGTGCGTTGTCAAAAGGTTAAGAAAATATGAACAAATATTATCATGTAATCACATCAGTATATTCAAAAAAAAAAAGAATTGAAAAAGGTTATCAAGTTTCAAAACTAAGGGAAACTCGATGTCATTAAACTATTAATAAATTTACGTTTTAGTTGCTAATAATCACTTGATCCAATAGCAAAAATATTATGTTGTAAGTACGAGAGGTTGGGTTTAGTCGTAAATTATTAAAAAAAAAAAGTTTACGTTTGAACGGGTGGTGTGAACGAAGAAAATAATTAAAAAAAAAAATCTTATAAGCACAAGTTTCAAAAATTTCTTATCTGGAACTGGGGTGGGATTAGACCGTGGGGTTGATGCTGAAGCGTGGCTATAAGGTAACGTATGGCATCTAAAAAAGTAGTATACTTTTTTATCATTTAACGCGGCTCAGTGCCGTGTTATAGGTATCATCTTATCTATATCTGCCATTTGTCAAAGCTAATTTATTAGGATTTACTTCTTATATTTTAATTTTATTATTTTTTAGTCCTTATATTTTTGGGTGAATTATATACAATTAACACAACTCGAACTCAGGTCACATTTGATGCGATAAACATCTTACCAACACACGAAGTTCAATCCTTATATTTTTTAATTGTGAAGTTTTAGTTTTGGCTTAAAATCTTTAATTTTTTTTAAAAAATTAGGGGTGAAACCAAAAATCTTTTAGGGGACGGAATTGAATTATAAAATTTTTGTGAGGTCAATGTAATTTTATTATGTATTAATTTATAATTTCATCATTTTTAAGGGACTAAATGTATATTTTTTCATATTTTGAAGGGTCAAAATGTAATTTTATTATTTCTAATGAGACTGAACTGGAATTTTTTATTTTTAGGGAAGGGCCAAAACCGTTACCAGCCCGTTTCCCTGTCATCTCTTCTAACAATGATCAAATTGAAGAACAAAAACTAAACCTACAAAGTACAAAATTAGTAACAAAATTGAACCTAGTGGATTTAACTATTATTATCTGAGATAAGACTGAATTTTAAAAACTTGAAAAGTATAAGGATTAATAATAAAATTTGCCCCATGTTTGGCTAGAAAAAACATACACGCATACGACGTCTATGGCTCAAACAGGTTCTTATTTATGTCGGTTACAGTCAGGAGAGAAGATTATTTGTACTTTTAGGGGTTAAATACCCATGAGGTCTTTGTATTATAGGAATTGAATCAATTTAGTCCCTATACTATTAAAAAGAATCAAATAAGTTCAAATTATAACAAAGTTAACATTTATTTATAAAAAATATCCTGAAAATTATTATTTTTCAAATGAAACTAAATTTCAAACAAAAGATTTTATTAACAGAACATAAAAACTTTAAAAATATTAACTTTGTTAAACAATAAACGATAGGTTTTAAATAGTAAATATAAATCCGATTTCAATTTGGTCTTATCTTATTTTTTTAATAGTAGAGATTAAATCGATCCACTTAAAAATAAAGAGACTAATTTAACCAAATTCTTATAATAGAAAGACCTCTTAAGTATATTAGCCATATATTTCAGGTATAAAATCGTTGCGTGCCGACACAAAGTGATAAGGAAGAGTGAAGATGGTGCGTCCAAAAAAATCCTCAAAAAAGGACCGAATTGTAAAGTGGGGTTGGACCACTTGTCCCCCTTTTGAATCATCATTGCTTACGAATTCTTGATAAGGAGCAGTTGCTATCAATTACGGAAGAATATTTTGGGATAATATCAAATTTATACATGAATTTCAGTTTAATGTGTAATTTGATACGTAAATTTAATTTGGTGCAGTTATACACACGAAAATTGAATTCTAGTTCATATGTATATATAAAATTTTGATTTCGATTCAATTGTACACATTTAAAAAACTAAATACGTATATTTATTTTCATATTAGATTAATATAATTGTTTGTGTATGCATTATATCAATGTAAAATGATACTAATTCAATAATATTGTTAACTATTTGCAAAAATTAAATAAAATCAAATTTTTATGTAAAATCGTGTAAAATTAAAGTCAATGTATGATATTACATATTGTATCAAAGTTTATGTATAATTTTAATATTTTTTATGTGTGTAATTTTTTTAATTACTTTAATTAAACTAGTGTGAAGATTAAAATTGAAAATCTCTTTAATTCTTTAGTCGATTTAGGGCTTCAATTTATTAAATGATATTTTTCTAAATCTTTAGTTTGAAACTCTGGGATTTTTGGAATTTCATTTCAATGGTTTTTTTATTTTTTATTTGTTTGAAATTATTTTAAACTTTTATTCGACTTCTTTTAAAGTTATTATAGATTATGAGAAAAGGTTGTATAAAATTAAGATACTATGTCATTTGTATCTCTTTTTAGCAAGAACATGTCACTTCAGTATTTTTATCTTAATTTTCAGTATATCCTATGGGTTTGTTTTTGTTTTTGTTTTTGTTTTTGTTTTTGTTGATGATATTGTAGATTTTGTTTAGGGTTATTAAAATGAAAGTTTAAGGTTTTTTGGTTGAAGTTGGGTGTGATTGTTCCTGAAAACAACTTGGGGTGACTGTTTAGGCTTTTGAAATTAGGTAGTTAGAGTTAGGTTTTCAGAATTTGGGTTCTTGAATGAAATTGAATTGGGTTTTTAAATCTGGGTATTTTTATTTGGACTTTGGGATTTGGGTATTTTAAAATTGGTTTTTGAAGTTGGTTGTTTAAATTGGTTAAATTAGTCAAAGTTGTCAGAAAATATATTAACTGGTAAAAATATCAAATTTTTTGAAGTTTCGATAAATATTTTTTTAAAAGAGTGTGAAAGCACGTCTAATTGAATGTGTTTTTCGATAATTTTAAATAAAATCGTATTCAATCGAGTTCGTTTTCACACTAACTGTACAGAAAATACGTCGAACTGGATGTATTTTATCATACTCTATTCAAAAAATGGCATATTTTCCTGAATTAAAAATGTCTATTTTGAGTAATTAAAATTTTTTTCCGGCAGATAATTTAACTGTTTAAATTAGTGATTTAATTTTTTAAATTTTATTAATAAAATGACTTTTTTAGTGCGTTGCACTTTCAAGGACTCTATTTTTTGGGGGATTGGATGGACAAAACCAAGAAAGGTCGGAGAACCATTCTTTTTATCTCTAAAAATTTAATATTTGTTTACGTGTGTATATATATGATTTCATGTTGTTTGTTCAAGAGAAGATGGCAAGATGGGGGGGGGGGTAATTTGGAAACAGACCCCAAATAAGCTTATGTAGGTGGCCAAGTACATGAGGTAGCCATAGAGACCCTAACTACTAGTCTCCTTCACTGTTGGTTGGATCTACTTACAGTTGCGTATTTTTGTTATTGTGAACCTGGTTGGGAATTTAACGGTGGAGGTTAGGGTATTCATACGATGATGATTCTTACGAACGCCTTCAAAATGAGGTTAGGTTGCATGGGATTTTTTGTGAACAGTAAGGGGGACAAAATTAATGAGAGCAACATTTTTGTATCTGGTAGAGAGCAATGTATTAGATACACTACTACAAAAATTATCAAACTCAACCGAAATATTTATCAGTAGCCTAAAATGGAGAGAAACCAACTCATGATAATAATAGGATTACAGAGGCAATTACACACTTTCTTTATTATAACAGAAATTCAAAAATATATACCTACAAAATACTAGGTAATCCTTACTTGAACCTATAGCTTCGATTTGGAGAGAGAAGAGGTTTAGAAATTTTACTTCAAGAGAGGGAGCTTTGCTCCCTAAAATCAATCTAGAGAGTATTAATTTCAAAACCCTTTTTTTTAATTATAATAATAAAAATATTAAAAATATTATATGACTTGATAAATTTTAAAATTAAAATATATTTGCATCTAAATAATAAATATTATTAAAAAGTAAAATAATTGCATCTTCGAAAAAATCCAAACACCAATATAAAAAGAAAAGTTACGAACTTCAAGCCATAGACTGTATCTTAAGCGAATCTAATTTAAAATGGAACATAGACCAATTACTTAGTCAACTTCCTCAATCTTAGGGCCAGCACCGCTTCCACCAGACGGCGGAGCATCCTCATCCATACTACCACCCATATCACCACCAGCACCTTGGTACATTTTAGCAATGATCGGGTTACAGACACTCTCCAATTCCTTCATTTTATCTTCAAATTCATCAGCTTCAGCCAACTGGTTACTATCCAACCATTGAATAGCTTCTTCAATAGCATCTTCAATCTTTTTCTTATCATCTGGTGAAAGCTTTGAACCGATCTTTTCATCTTTCACTGTGTTTCTCATGTTGTAAGCGTAATTCTCCAATGCGTTCTTTGCTTCCACTTTCTTCTTGTGTTCTTCGTCTTCGGATTTGTATTTCTCAGCTTCTTGAACCATCTTTTCTATCTCTTCTTTCGAAAGTCTTCCTTTATCGTTCGTGATGGTGATTTTGTTCTTTTGACCGGTTGTTTTGTCTTCGGCTGAGACGTTTAGGATGCCGTTGGCATCAATATCGAAGCACACGGTGATTTGCGGGACACCTCGTGGAGCTGGTGGGATGCCGGAGAGTTCAAATTTGCCTAATAAGTTGTTATCTCTTGTTCTTGTTCGTTCACCTTCGTATACTTGGATCAATACACCGGGTTGGTTATCGGAGAATGTTGAAAAGACTTGTTCTTTCTTGGTGGGGATAGTTGTGTTTCTTGGGATCAAAACAGTCATTACACCGCCGGCGGTTTCTAATCCGTTGGATAACGGGGTGACATCTAAAAGCAAGAGGTCTTGTACCTTTTCATTGCCTTCGCCGCTTAAGATTGCGGCTTGGACTGCAGCACCATAAGCGACGGCTTCGTCGGGGTTGATGCTTTTGCAAAGCTCTTTACCATTGAAGAAATCTTGTAATAGTTGTTGAACTTTGGGAATTCTAGTGGAACCACCAACGAGGACGACATCATGGACAGTGCTCTTGTCCATCTTGGCATCCCTTAAGCATTTCTCAACTGGTTCCATACACTTTCGGAATAGATCCATGTTGAGTTCCTCAAATCTGGCTCGAGTTATGGTTGAGTAAAAGTCGATACCTTCGTACAATGAATCTATTTCAATGGTGGTTTGAGCGGTGGATGAAAGAGTTCTTTTTGCCCTCTCGCAAGAAGTCCTCAACCTCCTAAGAGCTCTAGGGTTACCGCTAATGTCTTTCTTGTTCTTTCTCTTGAACTCTTGCACAAAATGGTTCACCATTCGGTTATCAAAATCTTCGCCTCCGAGGTGAGTGTCTCCAGCAGTGGCCTTCACTTCAAAGATACCTTCTTCAATGGTGAGAAGGGAGACATCAAAAGTACCGCCACCGAGATCAAAGATCAAGACATTCTTTTCACCAACACTGCTTGCCTTCTTGTCAAGACCATAAGCAATGGCTGCAGCCGTTGGTTCATTAATGATTCGCATGACATTGAGTCCGGCAATGACACCAGCATCTTTTGTTGCTTGACGCTGAGAGTCATTGAAGTATGCAGGGACGGTAACCACGGCATTCTTAACTGTCGAACCAAGGTAAGCCTCAGCGATTTCACGCATCTTAATAAGGACCATAGAAGAGATTTCCTCAGCAGCAAATTGCTTATCCTCGCCCTTGTAATTGACGACAATCATTGGCTTGTCACCAGGTCCTGCTATGACCTTGAATGGCCACAATTTGATATCACTTTGAACTGAAGAATCAGTGAATCTACGACCAATCAACCTCTTAGCATCTGTAGATGATGAAAGCACATTAGTTTACATTAAACAAAAACAATGAACAATACAACAAGAAAAACAAGTGACTAAACACGAAAGAATAAGCATAAAATTTTTTTATCATGTTATTTGGAGTGTAAACATTGGTTACTGATATTTGAAGGTCATATTCTCAATTTTCATATTACTTCTTTTAATAAAATGAAGAGTCCAAACATACATAATATAACTAGTGAAATTAGTGACGGTTGATTGTACTAGTTTATATTGTAGTTATCATAAATAAAAACTATAATCTAATGTAGTTTCATACATGTCAATGATACCATAAAACTAGATTATGAATTAACATATTAGAACCAGTAAGCATCGACCATTAACACTTAACAGCTCTGTTTTAAGACTTTTTAAGAGCCGAAGGTCAAATAAAACTAAGACTAGAGCAAAAACTACGCAATAACAAATCTAATAAACAAGCCAAAGTTTAATTCAACAAATAGCTATCAGTTCACCTAAAGATTCAAGCAACAATACAATTCAGCTTCGAACTAGGATCTAAAAACAAGCTAAAGTTGTTCTTCCTACGTAAATCTTAGCAAACTTAGCTCGTAAACTTCAGATCTGTATTTTTTTGTAATTCATCAAATAGCTACAGTTCACATAAAGATTCAAAAACCAGTACGATTCAGCTTCGAACTAGAATCTAAAAACAATCTAAAGTTTTTCTCCCTACGTAAATCTTAGCAAACTTAGCTAGTAAACTTCAGATCTGTATTTTTTGCAATCCATCAAATAGCTACAGTTCACATAAAGATTCAGAAACCAGTACGATTCAGCTTCGAACTATAATCCAAAAACAAGCTAAAGCTGTTCTTCCTACGCTAGTCATAGGAACTTAGCTTGTAAACTTCAGTTCTGTATTTTTTTTTATAACTCATCAAATAGCTAACAGTTCACATAAAGATTCAAAAAGCGGTACCGTTCAAGCTTCGAACTAGAATCTAAAAACAAGTTAAATCTGTTCTTCCTACGTAAATCTTTGCAATCTTAGCTAATAAACTTCAGATCCGTATTTTTAAGCAAAACAACTAACCTCAGCATAGATCGAAACTATGCAAATTCAGATCCAATCAAATACGAGATTCAAACTTCAAAATAAAGCAAAGTTACAAAACAGAGTCGAAGCTTACCGAACACGGTGTTAATCGGGTTCATTGCAACCTGGTTCTTTGCTGCATCTCCGATCAAACGCTCGGTATCAGTAAAACCAACATAAGACGGCGTCGTTCTGTTACCTTGATCGTTAGCGATGATTTCAACACGGTCATGTTGCCAAACACCAACGCAAGAATAAGTTGTACCGAGATCGATACCAATAGCCGGACCTTCTCCTTTACCGGCCATTACTAACTATTTGTTGTGTATACGAAAAGAACGTAAAGAACAAAGAAGAAAAAGAACGAAAACTGAGAAACAGCTGCGAACGGCTAGGGTTTCAAGTTTGAAGCATACGAAGCAAAGAGTTGGTTTATATAGAGTTTTTTTAAAAGAAAAATGATTTCTAGAATGTTCTAATCCCTGGAGTTTAGGAACCGTCGGATGTCGGAAATTGTTTTAACGGTTCCAGATTCTTTTTAGCCTTTCATGTCTAAATCGATCATTTTCACTCACGTGTTCATAGCTCGCGCTAAACCAGTATTTAACTTTTTTAAAAGTTAAATTTGGACTTAAGTTTTATTCGATCCAATCCGCTAAAAGAACTAATATCATTGTTTACAAATAATACCAACATATAACTTTATATTAATATTTATAAGAAAAAATTATTATTCAATCTCGACTCAAGATTTGCTGAGCAAACATCTAACTCATGAATAGATATAATAGTTATATAAAATAGGTTTGAATTGGGTAAAATTACTATGAAAGTTTTTGTATTTGGAGTCTTGAATTATATTTTATTTTTTTTACTCAAAAAATAATTAAATCAATTCATGTAAGTTACATAAAAAATAAATTAGTTTTTATGATAAAAATTTCAATAGTTTTTAACAATAAAAATTTATCTTATGCATCAAAATGAAATACCCGTAACACGTCATGTGTTACTATATAGTTATTCGATCAACAATATTAATTTTTAATCGTATAAATTAATAAAATTTTTAATAAAAAAATTAATTTATTTTTTAATTTAACCTATAAAAATTAATTTACTATAGATTACAGTGAGTTAGAATTTAAATAATTTGATTTTATTTTGAACTAAGTTTGAGATGGTTGAACTCGATTACATAATTTTTTCAAAATTAACCAATAATTCGTCACCACGTCATTCAGGGACAGATGTTTGATGGGATGTGGACCGTAGGTTTGAAATCTAACGTTTCTGTTTGGCCGAAAAAAAGGGTGCATGAGAAGAATCTTGTTACGGCTGTTTCTCATTGGACCGTCACCATCTAGGTAGATTCATTCTATGCAAGGAAAAATAAAAAGTGAAAACTCGAAGACCTTTTTGGTCTTTTCCATTGTCTGTGTTGGGCTCGTGTAACGCGCAAGTTGGATAGTGAAAAGACGTAAAAGGACACTTAAGCAAATGCCTAGATGCACAAATGAAATTGATTATATTGGTCAAATTACACAATAGTCCCTGTACTAAGCCAAACTTATAGTATTAGTCCTTATTTTTTAATTTGGTCAAATTTAATACTTATATTTTTTAATTGATTAATTTTAATCATTTTACTTTTTCGAATTTTAAAATTTCATTTATAATATAAATTATAGCAGTTCAATACATTTGGTTGAATACTTATATTATGTGTGTTGACATATGGCATTGGTTAGGAGGAATAAATGGTGATGGTCAGGAGCGAAGGGAGGGCCCCTTAAAATGGAAAATTCCTTCTTTAGGTTTTAAAAAAATTATAAGTTGATATTTAATAAAATTATAGTTTAGCCCCAAAAATGTTAGCATTTTATTTTAATCCTTTTGAAAACCATAAAAATATAAAACAATATAATGGTGAAATTTCATTTTATCTCTTATAAAAAATATATAACTTATATATGGGAGACAGTTCACCCTAGTAGGATACAAAGCTGTTACATTCAAGGATGAAGAAGGGTTAGGAGAATAGTTTACGAAAAGTAGAGAGAAATGTAGTCATAGCACTAAATGTTATGTTCAATGATCTTTTTAGTGTCGTGGGTGAACATATATATGGGAGACAGGGTTGTCACGTGCCTAAATCTTGTTGGCAGCCAAGTCACATTTTGTCTTCTTGCAAAGGCAACAATGTGACATTTTAGGTTGGTGATGCCAAATTTTAGGATGAATGTATAATTAATGAGCTTAAAATTCTATATGTTCCCAGTGGAAATAATCTTGTGCAAAAGTCCTTTGAGTTGCGGAGTTATCTGGTGTTTGGAGTCCACTAAGTGTGAGGTTCACCTAATAGGGACACATGTAGAATTGTGGGATTCGCTTGGTTTGGACACGAGTAAGGCTTGCGGAAGTGATATAACAATGCGTAAAGTTGTAAAATTAAAAATTAAAAAATACAATGAATAAAATACTTAATTTGTGTTTTTGGGAATAAAATAAATAAAATATCAGATTAAATTGTGGTATGTAAACCAACTAAATCTTGCATCCAAAGAACTCCACATCCTGCAGCGAAGGTTCGAAGAACGTCTCCATTCGAATGGGCTGATTTTGCCAAGAAGTCAGCTACTGTATTTGCTTCACGATAAACATGTTGGAGTTTAACAGTCCACTCTCGACGGCAAAGCTCAGCAATCTGCCTAAACATGCCCACTTCGGTCCTTCCACTCGACAGCAGCTGCTTTACAATTCCCTCATTGTCACTTTCCACTATTATCTTCTTATAATCCAAAGACCAAGCTAACAATAATCCATCCAAAATGGCACAAACCTCCGCGATATCTACAATATTAGTCACTAAATTTTCTAGTAGTATATACTGTCAATATACCAAATACTAACTCTATATATATATATATATATATATTATACACTTGATAAATGAGTCTACTCTTTCTCGTTTTCTTTTTTCATATAGAATATCTCATTTCATTGAAAAGAGGGGAGGTTCAAGATCAAACCATTACTAAATCCCGACCCAATCGGGAAGAGAAACAAGAAAAAAAAAACATGACTATAGGCCACCAAACGAGTATTGATTAACCTTTCTAATAGTGGATTTAGGAGTGGGAGCTGTATAAATGCGTATGACCTCGTCTACCTCACGGGTCCCCCAATTCCATTGACTAATCGACCCGAAAAGCCAATGATGAAGATAACAATGTCGAAATCCCGACAAGACTCGACAGATCAAAGTCACCGAAGACTAAGAGAATCGAGCCCCATGAGACTCGAAGGATATAACCATCCTAGGCAAAGGATAAATTTTATTAAATCGGCCAGACCTCATCCTATGGACAACGCCCAGAATAGAAAAGGGATCGATGATCAGATGTTCCACGACCAAACAGCCGATCACCGTAACAACACTTAAACTAGAGACTCGGGTGTTTTGTGCGTGGTGGATGTGCGCAAAGGGTGGTGGAGTGCATGGAACCTGTTTGAGCGGAGGCTCAAGCAGTTATAGTTGGGTTGCATTTGGCACATTCCATGGGCTTCCATCATGTCATGCTTGAGAGTGGTGCTGTCTCGATTGTTAATAAACTTCATTTTGATGGTCTTGATTCGTCTTGGGTTAATTGTTGTTAGAGGCCAAAAGTTTGGATGTTTTATTTTATTCATTGGTTTTTTTTTTCTTACATAGCCCTTTCGATAAATAAAGTTGTAGATTGTCTTAGAGTCTCTTTGGATGGGCGGTGTGTTTATTTGCAGTTAGTGTACAAATAACGATGACGATTAGATTAGAAACTGTAGTATGAGATAAACTAACGCACCGCATTGAAGATAAATATCCATCCAAAGGAACCTTTAACCATGTGGACTTAAAATATGACGATACTGTCACATGTAAACTAAATTATCTGTCCTCTATTCATAGTCTTATGGTTAATGATGATTCTAGTTATGACTGAATGGTGTCAAGAGGTCTGTCCCTAATTGTTGCAAGTTGAAAGAATGGAATTCACATATCTGCCAAAGTTAAATTATGCATTAACTTGTCAACTTGGATGCCCTTGTTCATGAATATATCATTTCCCTCTCCATATGCAAATTGTAATAGCATTTGAATCAAACTCATTCCCCAACAAGGCCCATTTAGGTTCAATCAATAAAGTATGTTTGAAAAACTTTGTTTGAAGTATCAAATGGGCTTTGAATGGTGGGTTGCCCTACAATAAGCTTAAGTCATATACTAAAGATTTGGGGTCAAGATTTAGAGAATATGCCAAGCTCTCTATGCTTTGCAAAAACAGATTTAATTCTTAATTGAATATGATGTTTATACCCTTCTTTTTTCTTTTTTTTTAATTATAAGAAGAAGGTAAAACTCTAATTGTAGTGCGATTTAAATCTAGATCATATTTGAAACGGTGAACATCTTGACCATCAAGCCAACATACAGGATTTAATATGATGTTCATATTAATGTATAATTGGCTTAATGATTAAATTATCAAATAAATGTATTTAGTGTAATGAATTACTATGATAAAATTATACAAATTATGATATTCATTCTAAATTGGTTTCTAGATTTCAAATTATGTTTATTGCATCTTTAAATTATCGAGGTTATAACAATTAAATTCTTTCATTATTAAAATCGTTAATTTAATTGTTAAATGACACATCAGATTTTATGTGATATAATTTAAAATAAAAATTTTAATAAAAAATTAATATAATAAAATTATATCATTACATAGAAAATAATAAAATATACGAATGTATCAAAATTTACATAACATGAAATATTAACATGTAAACTTTTATATAAATATTTGAAATAGCAAACATAACACAAACACAATATAAATATACAATTTTCGTTACACGTTCAATCACTATAATTAACTATGCAAAATATAAAGTAAATTGAAAATAACATAAACACAATTTTTTTTTATTAATTGAATCACTATGATAAATATACAAAATATTAAATAAATTGAAACACGACATAAATACAAGATGGGAAATAATTTCAACATAATATTATTTCATGAAGGTGTTAAAACCTACATAAAACTAATTATTGAAGTGTAAAATTTTATGAATTTATAATATTTTGAACCAAAAATTATTTTATATACTTTTCCTACCACATCATTCAGGGTCTCTTTTCAATTATTTAATGATATTTCAGTAATTTATTGAGGTGTAAATTTTTACCCTAAACCTCGAACTCTAAACTTAAACCTCAAACCCCGAACTTGTTTTGGATTCAAGGTGAAACAAATTACTAAAATTATGTGTCAATGACAATAAAAAATTTATTGAAATGTTCTTATATAATTGAGAAGAGATCATGGATAATGGGGTGGGAATGGTTCATAAAATAATTTCTTTATTTTGAGCACATTGATTTGCTTTTTTCTTTAATTCCTTATCCAAAGGAAAAAAAAAGTAATTTTCCTAAATAGCCCTTTTTATCTCTTTTAATACCCAAACTTTACCAAAGCAAGTGCATCCAAAATTGAAATATGAATTTTCTTCTCCTTTTCTAGATAACTTTTTTTTATACGATTCGTAACTTATCTACAACCTCCAATCCTTAAAGTGAAAATATAATATGCTTAAGTGCGTTTGAATTTATATCTTCTAAATGTTGCAACAACAATGATGTTAACATATTGCGAGCTAACTTGCTTGTTAAAAAAGAAAACGAAAGTTTCACTATGAATTTTATGTGCTCTTATATGTTTATAAGATTCTTTTGACGGCCACTATCTGATTATATATTTTTTCATATTTTATCAATGATGCCAAATTGTATAATATAACGAAACAAAAAAAGATAAAAATGAATCATATCTAAAATTATCGGATATAACAAGTTGGGAAGCTATATTTTGCTTTCTTATTATATAATTCATTGAAGATTACATTGGAAATATATTGGGTACATCACCTATTTGTGTATCAAATTTGAGGCTTAAAATGCAAGTGATATGAATGGCTACAATCTATAAGGCAATAATGTATGCTTTCATTTTCAGGACTGAAATCCAAATTCAAATTTAATTTTGTCCCATCTAATTCTTGTATTCCCATCAACTCTTATTTATAGTCCAATTAATGCACTGCCTCTTATGTTTGGCTAATCATTATTGTTGTTGGTTTATAGCAAAATTGAAAAAAATTATATATAGTTTCTATTCACGTATTATATTTCGATTAAATTTTAATTCGATTGATATCAATCTTATTGTTAGTACAAAAAGACGTGAATTAGAATACGTTGAAGCGCATTATCCTTCTATTTATCGATTGGGGAAGGGTTATAGGTCATTTTAGGTATTGTGTCAAAAAAGCCAATATGATCAGAACTTATAATAAAATTGTTCAAAAATATATGAAATCTGGTTTTGTGCGATTTTATACATAAAATTTTAATTTGATTAAATTTCACAAATCACTAACAATATTGTCGAATTAGCATAATTTTACGTTGATATATTGTATACACAAACAATTATATTAATCTAATATGAAAATAAATTTATGTATCTATTTCTTTAAATGTGTATAATTGAATCAAAATCAAAGTTTCATGTATATATATGAATCACAATTCAAGTTTCATGTGTAATTTCACCAAATCAAAGTTCATGTATCAAATTTGATATTTCATTTTGAATGACATCAAGAATTTAGAGTTCCAACTGATTTAACCTTAACTTAATTGACACCGTTGCCATTGCAACAACTAAAAATATATGGATTCAAGCATGATTAAGCCCATTTTCCTTTTAATTTAACTATTGAGAGGGATTATGAGTAGATATAGATTTTGTATGAAAAATATTTCGAGTTGCGAGCTTTTAAAAAATAATTCCACGTAGAATTTATTTTGAAAAAAATTATATCAAATTAAAATTTAAAAACTAAATCCTCAATTTGAGTATAGGATTTGTTGAGTATTTTAGAGCGAGTCTTCTTCAAAAGGGTTAAGTTGTGTATTTATATTATATGGTTACTGTTTATGGATGTGACGTCGTAGGTAGGTCTCCATTCATGTCAGCACATACTCTATTCTAGAGTTAACAACGTGTTTTCTAGATGAGAGTTCGCCCACATAGTAGTCAAACCCGCATCTGTTCACACATCTTGCGGTCTCATAAAAGGGCGCGAGTACCTCATGTGCGAACTCAAAATACGAACCAAGTGAAATATGGGTCAAGACCCAATCGAATAATGGGTTGATAATAGTGGGTAACATAACAAGATTCAAACGAAATCATTGCATTTAGCAAAAGACTTTAAAAGCGAAATGCCAAGTTTGCTTTTGCATTAAAGAGACTAGATGGAGAGTGACTAAGCTTGGAGAATGGACTTTGTCAATGCAAAATTGATAGCTTAAGCCACGAATTAGATTGCCATTGCAAGTGGAACCACACTAAGCTGTTTGTATCAATGGCAACCATATATATCACACTCTGCTTTCCCAGTTTCCTTTACCGTAAGGAAGAGGGAGATCTTGGACTCCACTTATTAAAAAACTTAATGCGAATGGCGTATATTAATAGTGGACTCATCAATTATGTACCAAAATCGTATTCGCAATTAATTTAAATAAAAAATAATTTAATTCGAAATGATCAAGGTAAGAAATTCAAGATGACTTGATTAAGAAAATGTCAATTGGTAATCACAAATGACTCGAATTCAAAACAATCTGAATCGAAAATGACTAATTTTTGAGCGGAAAGTCTTCGAAGTGTCGTCTGCTAGGAAGCCGACTTAATCCCTTAAGAACTGAAGGTATTGTCCTCTCGAGAAGGTTTTGTCTCCCATGCTTTGCTAAGAGCGACCGCTTTGAGGTCTTGGTTCATAAAGCCGAGCGTCTCGACCGTACATGGGTGTACCTCTATCCACCAAGGAGATGTGACCGTCCCGCCCTTGGTGGGGTTTGAATCCC
The DNA here is from genome assembly GCA_039519145.1 of Kokia cookei. NCBI lineage: Eukaryota > Viridiplantae > Streptophyta > Magnoliopsida > Malvales > Malvaceae > Kokia > Kokia cookei. The sequence continues at coordinate 31,992,835 of CM076910.1, read as the reverse complement.
TAACCTATGGCATATAAGTTACTTGTTGGGAAAGGTGGTAAACACTTAGAAAACTTCTCCCGAAAAAATCAACCAATTGTCAACAATTTTAAAACTCGAACTGACTTGACCCAATTAGAAAACTTCTCCCGAAAAAATCAACCAATTGTCAACAATTTTAAAACTCGAACTGACTTGACCCAAATTGATTGAGCATCCAATTTACAAATCTAATAAAGATAAATTATATTAGTAGTCATCTAACTATTAATAAATTTCTTTTTTTATCAGCCAACGATAAAAAATTATAAAATGATCACTCCATTATGAAAATTTACAAATCTAATAAATACAATTTATGATACAGTAATTTTTGAACTGCAGAACAAAAATTGGGTGATGGGAAATTGGTTAATTTCTAAGGAGGATACAAAATTTTCCTGGAAAATTTTGATGTCACATTCCATCATGTATCCTATAACAAGGACGTAGAAGATGTGGCTTGAATGTGACCGCTCATCTTTCAGATATGAACCAGCAGAGCTGCGATAAGGGTTAGGAGGACGGTTTCGTAAAAGAATCAAAATCATAGAATAACGCTAAATTATTTCGACTTATTGGGGGTCGTTGGATTACAACTTGTTGATTCTGGTTCTGGTCTCTTTCAGAACTCCCTCAATTGCATCCGTTTCAACATGTGGGATGGAAGGGAAAGGAGGAACTTATTCCAAATGCAAAATGATGATTGGAAAATCGTGTTCTTCCGATCTTGAAAGATTCTATGGAAGTGTCGTTTATAACCTAAGAATTAGGGCAAATAAATAACATCAAACAACTTGAATTTTGTTTTGATTTGTGCATTTTAATCCAAAATGATATTGAAGTTTATAAAAATAGGAGTAAACTACCCAAAATTATTAAATTATTAGTAAGTGTACGTTTTAATCACTTAACTTTAAAAGGTTATAAAATGTTTCCTAAACTATTCGAAAGTTTTTTAAATTCGATCAACGAGCTTCATGCAACGATTAGATAATCAGTACAATAGATCGATACCCATCAACGAGCAGAAAAACATACTTTAGATTCAAGTCAATTTGACAGTAAATGTCAGAAACCAAAAAAAAAAAAATTGTTTGGATCTTGATTTGCAGATTCGTTATGTTTAAAATTGTTTCATAAAAAAACTGAATTATAAAAGAGAAGAGGAATGAGAGCTCTCGATTGGTGGAAAAAATGCAAATAAAAAAGGCCAAACAACAACTATTTTAACAATCCAATCACTTAAATGAAAACTTTTGAATAGTTTAACAATAATTTTATAGCTTTTTAAAATTGAGTAACTAAAACATAAACTTACTAATAATTTAATGACCTTAAATGTAACTCACCTTAAAAATAATAGGGTGAACAGAAAATATTTGCATATCTCATATAGAAACTCTATATATTAAATACTAATTTTTTTTTTGAATATACTGGTGTGATTACGTGGTAGTATCTGTTCATACTTTCTTAACTTTTTGACAATGCACACACAGGCGCTCGAACCCAAGACCCCTAAAATGAACAATATCCTCTTTTTTACTGGAGCCACTTGTTGGGTTCTTAAATACTAAAAACTTATTATCAGAGTAGATTGAGTTTTACTCGATTGGAATTGACATTTTTATTATTATAAGAATATGTAAATTTGAGTGAGCTAAAACGCATTACTCTCCTATAATAGATTATTCAAAAAAGATTATTACCAAAAAAAATCTGACAATGAAACTTAAAAAACCTTGACAAATGAATTTAAAAAACAAACATGTAGGTAAAATAAAAAAAATATTATGTGTCTCATTTATTTTATATTTAATTTTTTAAATATTAATTAAATATTTAATCACCAAAGAATGAAATAATTATTCATTAAACAAATTAAAAATGATTTGGCCAAGAAACGGAACAAATTAAAAATGAGTCAAACATATGTCCGTCATCAATTATTGATTTATACTCTGCTTTATAGAGTTAAAAACTCCACCTAAAAATCCAATATAAAAATCTAATATGGAAAATGGAAAATATTGTGGAAAAATGTTCCAAAAAATGTGGGATTTTGGAATGTAGGACAAAAACAAGTAGAACAGTGACAATTCCGGATTTCTATATTCGGTAGTAAAAAGTTTAAAGGAATAAAGAGCAGAAATCCAATGAATTATAGAAGCAAAAGGATCATGAAGTTTTTTGTATTATGATTCGGATTGCACTTTATCGTTTTTTATTGAAAAAATGAATAAATTAATCTCTATATATTAGATTAAAGAGTAAATTAATATTGTTAAAAAATGGTCTATGTAAGTCAGAATGAAATACATGTTGTATATCACGTATTATTCAGTAAGCCATGCTAGTTTTTAACCATAAAAAAATTGATTTGCTCTTTGATCTGACGTACGTGAATTAATTTATCTATTTTATGAGTAAAAATACTAGCTTTCATGATACTTTTACCGTAATTCCAAGATTTTACCGTAAATGCTCCTGGTCCAATAAAAGTTAGTCTCGAGTTCAATGTAACTCGGAATATACATGGAGTTTACGCCCAAAAAAAGGAAAGATTAGCAATATTTTTTAACCATAATCCATGCAGAATCTCCCAAGTTTTGCTTAAACTGACGATGACTTTCGATGGCTAAGTTAAAAAGAATACAAAAAGTACAACGAATCACCTTTATGATTGCCAAAAAAAATTCCTGCCTGCTCAAGTATTTTCACTCCAATAATGTAAAATACATCATAATCCTTCCATTAATCTTCCCAGGCTTGCATACCACCATGTGTGTCTTTGTTCTCCTATAAAGCCTCTTGTCAACCGATCTCGACTCTCGACAGACCTAAATTACATACCGAAAGCACCAATGGATATCTCACAAGCTCCATGGCGTTTACACCTAGGATCTGCTTTCCGGACTGTGCTAGCTTGTTCCATAGTCGGTTGCACTACCCTCTACGGGCCAGAATCCGTCCGGAATACCGTAACATTTCCTGCGTTTTCCTATGTTACAACTATCTTAATAGTCTCGGATGCTACACTTGGTGATGCCCTGCGAGGTTGTTGGCATGTTCTATGTGCCAGCATTCAAGTAATACTGCCTTCTATGTTGATTCTCCGGTTGATCGGACCATCTAGGTTCAACTGTGGACTAGCTGCTTTAGCAGTGGCACTTATTTCATTCCTGATCGCGTTACCTGGTTCTACGCATTTGACGGCTAAGAGAATTGCCTTTGGTCAGACTGTGATTATTTATGTAGGTGCGGCTGTTCAAGGTGCAAAAACTGGAATTATCATTCATCCGATTCATGTCGCAGCAAGCACAGCTCTTGGCGCCATGGCATCTATTCTAGCCATGCTGTTTCCGTACCCTCACTTAGCCTACCGTGAGGTAAGTACTGAGCTGGATTTGTTTTGCATGGACCTGCATCTATTTTGCATCAAGATTTATGTATTGCCATAAGCATAACAAAATAGTGCAATGTTTAGGGTCAAGTTTCATGGTTGCTCATCCTCACCTAGTGCAGTAAAACACTACAATAGATGCCAATAAACCTTTTCGTCAAATATCCAATCATTTTCCTTCTATCAACAAGATGACGATGAGGATTACGTTAAGTTCTTTTCTTTGTTAAAACTAAGAGCATGAAAGTTAAGGTACATCGAAAAGCATGGTCCTTCATAATGCATAAACAGGGAAGCAGAAGAAGAGAAAAATATGAAGCATCAGATTCTTAATACTTCCGTAAGGGAAGAGTATATCCATATGTAGACCATTCAATTTCGGCCCAAATCTGAAAACTCAACCCAATCAGATTTAATCATAAAAAGCCAACAACTTGAATCTGTCCAACTAGAACTTGAAATGCGCCAAGCTTGAGTGTCTAATCTGAATGACAACCTGAAATGACCCAAATCTGAAATTACCCGACCTGAAAAACTTAATTAGCAAACCCAAATGACCCAGAACCAAAAAATTTGGGGTCAAAATGACCCAAGCTCAAAATAACTCAAACCCGAAACACACCAAATCCAAAACTGACCTGAACACAAAATAATCCGAAAATTTTAAAACCTAAATTGATCAAATCCAAAACTAACCTGATCAGCGCAATTAACACATCTTTCTATATTCTTTTTTTGACAAATATTTATATTCTTTTTGTTAGACTATTGTTTGCTCACATTTGGTTTAATGGTATCACTGAACTTTCATGCTCAAAGTTGAACTGATATTTTACTTATCAAGTGTCTTCAACTCCCTTCGGTAACACACTTTGGCATGTTAGCCAGTGACTATATTAGGAATTAATCAGTTACCTAAAGAAGGATTAAGCCCTTTTCATGAATCTTATTCGTTTTAATATTCAACATTGCCTTTAGTTCAATCAGGGTATCTAATTTAACTGAATATAGTCTAATACTATGAATAGCCCTATCAATTGGACAGGTCAAGTTTATTTTAGATCAGTCATTCCAGTTTTTAAAATTTTTGGGACATGTTGGTTTCAGTTTGTTTGACTTTGGGTCAATTTGGGGTTGAATCATTTGAGTTTGCCAGTCGTCTTTTTTGGATTGGGTCATCTTGGGTTCGAGCTATTTCAAGTTACTTCTTCAGGCCATTTCCAGTTCAAGTCATTTCTGTTTTGGGTCATTTTAGGTTTGGTATAGACAGATTTGTATTGTTGACTTTCTATGGTTATATCAGGCTTAGATTTGGATTAATTGGGTCGAGTTTTTGGGTTCAAGTTAGAACTGACAGGTCTAAATATGGATGTACAGGTAAGAAAGATATGCAGATTCTATGCGGAGAATGCTTCAAACAGGTTTAATCTCTTAGTGGAAGCTTTTTGTGCAAAAGGCGACATGGCAGCACATAATTTAATAACAGATGCAAGGTTACTCTCTAAAGCAGGAGCCAAGCTAATTGGAAGTATCAAAGATAAACATGCAAGTGAAAAAGCAGTTAAAGAGCTAACCTTTTTTAATCTCTGTCTGAGCTTTTGTTTGAAAAGTAACATTGACGAGGTGTTTTCTGTAAACAGGAAGGCATGCTCTGGGAGAAACCTTGGTTGAGATTCTTGAAATCAAAGCGCTCGGATCCTGGAGAGAAACTGCAAGAAATGGATATGCCGATTCAAGGGATGGAATGGGCCTTAACCACTTGCACTTCCTTCCCCGTCAGGATGATGGATGAAGAGCTAGTAGATGTTCTACAAATTGAAAAGAAACAGATTGCTCTAAAACTTGAGCAAGCTATGCGTTCCGTGCCTTTTGATGCAGCAACAACTCCAGATATGAAGGGAGAAAATACAGACAGATCTTTGTGGACCCAAAAAGCCATTTCAACAAACCATGAAGATCTGTCATCCTTCTTCTTCTTGTACTGTATGGAACTCCTACAGGACGGTCCTGCTTGCATTTTAAAGAACGGACAGGAAGCTAAAATACAAGAATCAAGTCAGCCAAAGAAGCAAGGAAAAAGTAGAATGAAACAGATGCAGAGTTTCTGCAAGGAAAACTTAGTTTTCGCAATCAAGTGCTCACTTTCTCTAGGTCTCGCTGTGCTATTCGGTTTGATATATAACAAAGAGAATGGATACTGGTCGGGACTAACAATTGCCATTAGTTTCGTAACAGAGAGACAAGCAAAATTTATGGTGGCTAACGCCCGAGCGCAGGGGACAGCCATGGGATCAGTATATGGAATACTATGCTGCTTTATCTTTAACAAGCTTACAAATTTAAGGTTCTTACTTCTACTTCCTTGGATCATTTTCACCAGTTTTCTGAGACATAGTCGCATGTATGGCCAAGCTGGCGGGATTGCAGCGGTTATAGGGGCATCGCTGATATTGGGAAGGAAAAACTACGGCACTCCGAGTGAATTTGCAATTGCTAGAATTGCAGAAGCTACCATCGGATTAATATGTTTCGTCACAGTGGAGATTCTGTTCCATCCTTCAAGATCTGCAACACTAGCAAAAACAGAACTCTCAAGGACCTTAAGAGCACTTCAAGATTGCTTTAAGGTAATGAGTCTTCAAACTGATCGAAAAGAAAATTCGAGAGAACTAATGCGAGAAAAGCAGAATAAGCTGAAATATCATGTCAGGGAACTGGAGAATTTCATTGCAGAAGCTGAATTGGAGCCGAATTTCTGGTTCCTGCCGTTTCATTGTGGTTGCTACAATAAGCTTCTAATATCTATTTGCAAAATGACAGATTTGCTACACTTTACTACCCATCTAATTGGATTTCTCTCAGCAGCATCCCAGATGCTGGGAGTCACTTGGGAGGAGATCCAAGAACAGATAAAGAATGTCCTAGAACATCTCATGGACAAAACAGGCTCTTTATCAAAATGCCTGGATAAGGTGTTACTAGTTAAGTCTCTGGCAGAGATTGAAAAACAGTTGCAAATGGAAAGTGTATCCCAAGACCTTGAGTTGGGAAAATCACCAAATGCAGATGTCTCTACACGATTGGGGTATGAAGAAACCAGCATTTCTGAGATCGGAAAGTCTTTTCTTCAGCATACAATCAGAGTGGCAGATAAGACCGAGCATAATGAAGTCGAAGATATGCTTAAGAGCCAAATGGTTCTATGTCTAAGCAGCCTAGGCTACTGTCTTAATGATTTAAAGAGAGAAGCCACAGAAACAGAGAAAGAAATAGCTGAACTACTGAAATGGGAGAATCCAACAAGGCATGTAAATTTTCCTGAACTGTTATCTAAGCTTCATGCCACATTATAAAAATACAAACTCACACGAAACCCGTCAAATTGCAAGCTATACAAGGAAGCCTTAACGGTGACCCAGCTGTTGGCAACCTCTGGTTCAATTTCTTTTTCCTCTGCAAGTAGATAAAAGAGACAACAAAAGTGAATACGGGAACTAGGCTTTTTCAAAGCCTATGTATATACCTATCAAGGAGGTTTCAATGCAATTTGCAAAAATTCTTTTGAGACTTATCCGATCCTGCAAGGCTGTATTCGGGATAGTATGAATCAAGTGATTGACTATCCTCCGTTGAAATGTCACCCCCTCTTTCAGCTCCAACACAACACGGTGCTGCTATACGTTTAAAGTATTTGTGTAGGGAAATCATTTCCACTAGTTGCTGCTAAAGCACTTATGAATGTAAAGAATAAAAATATTTCTCAAACAAATTTCAACAATAAGATGACATTTATAGCAACAATTTGTCAAAGGTTTTCAACAACAAGGATTTGTCTCTATTCCAAAACAAGTTGGTCTACAATAGCTAATCATCTAAATGTCCATTGTAGACACTTTTTAAAAAATGCAAAATCTTCAATAGTTTTCATATTTCGGGTCCGCCATCACGAAATGATACGCTATAACCAGAACAAAGATGAAGATTCCAAGGAAACTTGCGAAGAAACCAAGGTCTTGATCGTCAATCATCTGAAACATTACAAGCAACAATAACAGGATAAATCAGTTTCAGAACATAATCTTCCTCATTTCATAGGGCATATCTTGCAGCCAAATGGAGTAAAGAAAGAAAACAACAACAACCAGAAATAAAAACAGAAGTTTGTGAATAACACTTTACTCTTTTCTATATCACTAACCAGAAAGGCATACTAGAAACAGAAAATTTCCCAATCACAACATTAAAACTAATTATACAATTAAACTACTCTGGTAAAAACAGTACTAACACACTTAACCAAATAATGACTGCTTCCAACTCTTGAGTTAAAACCCAAATGATGAGTTAAACTGCCACACACTCAAATTCAAAACTTCGTTGGAACATAGTGAGGCCAACCTAGAGATGACAATCAATGGTGTGGAATCGAATATTTGTGAATATCTGACTTGCTTTCTACATATTCAAGTAATATTTGGATTTGGATATTTAATTACTATCTGCATAGGATTCGAAGCAGCTGCGAATATTACCGATCCGAATCTGCTTTACTTTTATAGATAACAAATTCAGATATCTAAATCCATATCCACCTTACATTTTAAAATTTTATTCTAAAAACTTTCTAGACTCGCTAACTTCATATATTTAACGGATTTGGATATTCGATCGATAATTTAATTAATTTTCAGATAGTAATGTTCAAATTTAATACGGAAAAATAAGGATTTAGGTTTTAAAGCAGATTTGCACACTCAGATTCAAATTCAAAATCGAATTCGAATATGAAGTTCACGAAAATTGCAGATATCCGAACTGTTCTCATTCCTAGGCCAACACATCCACTATTCCGATCAAAGCATAAAACCGGAAGCTCAAACAAAAAGTAAACCACGAACTAAAATTTCTTAAGAAGCAATAACAGATCAGTTATGTATGATCAGCAGGAAAAGAAGATTAAATCTTTCTCTTGAACAACACCATAATGGAACCAAGAATTCAATGCTAAAAGTTAATACTCAGTGATTATGAAATATTAGTAGCTAAAAAGAGAACAGATTTAATGGCAGAATTTAGAACACTTACGATGAGAGCTTAAAAGGTAATGAAAAAACGACGAATCTGAAAATTCCCAAATGGTCACTCACAGTACCAGAAACACGCAAGTATTGGCAGTGTTTTAAATAAAACTGGGCGACAGTTCAGGGTTGGCTTATAAACGAGGTCGTTTGCAGCAAAAATATATGGTTAAATTCTTCTATTAGTCCCTATATGTTTTGGAAATTGTATCTTTAGTCCATATACTTTAATTTGATCGCTTTTAATCCCTATAATTTTCGAATTTGAAATTCTAGTCCTAACCAAACAGAAGAAATTAATCAATTTGATTTAATTTATTTACTAATCTTGTACTATGTTTAGTGCCTATTCTTCAATTGTTAATCTATTAGCTAAATTTTTAGTGAGTAATGAATGAAAATGATTAGCTGATATAACATTACACATATAATATATTTTCCACCTCAGATTTTAGAAATAACAAACCTTAATGAATAACAATTATTGTGAGAACTAAAATATTAAAATTTGAAAAGTAAAGGGACTAATACCTAAAATTAAAGAAAAAAGGTCAAATGTGGCTGCTGGGATTCGAGCCCAGATCTCCACGGCCACAACGTGGAATTCTCACCACTAAACTACAGCCACAATTTACTAAGATTTGAAAGTAAGAGGACTAATAGCTAAAATAACCAAAACATATTAAAGAAAAAATATTATTTAATGCGGCTGCTGGGATTCGAGCCCAGGTCTCCACGGCCACAACGTGGAATTCTTACCACTAAACTACAGCCACAATTTAATAAGATTTGAAAGTAAAAGAATAAAATAACCAAACATATTAAAGAAAAAAATTATTTAATGTGGCTGCTGGGATTCGAGCCCAGGTCTCCACGGCCACAACGTGGAATTCTTACCACTAAACTACAGCCACAATTTAATAAGATTTGAAAGTAAAAAAACTAATAGCTAAAATAACCAAAACATATTAAAGAAAAATATTTAATGTGGCCGCTGGGATTCGAGCCCAGGTCTCCCCGGCCACAACGTGGAATTCTTACCACTAATCTACAGCCACAATGTATTGTAACTTATAAACTAAGCTATAATTAAGAAAATTATAACATATAAAAGAAAAAAATGTTCAATGTGGCTGCTGGGATTCGAGCCCAGGTCTCCACGGCCACAACGTGGAATTCTTACCACTAAACTACAGCCACAAGTTGACAAGAGACGCCAAAATTATTCTATAAGTAGTTAATATGTTGCATTATTTTCAATGGAATAAAATGAAAGTGAAATAGATATTTGAGGAAAGTGAGATGGGTTTGGAGAGTAGGTGTTCATGTAAAAACAAATGTAGGTTGAAGGGTAGCAGAATTTGTGCTTGGAGATTCAATATTTAAGTTAGCAAAGAGCTTTATTGGAGGAATAAAGTACGGAGATTTTTAAGCATGTGAATAAGCTATATAGAGAACATAGAAGAGTCGTAATTAAAATATTTATATATTATTTTTAGGTTATGTTAGCGCATTTGTTTATTTAGTGATCAGTTTGTTAACTTTGCAACTTATGTTACTCGTGATCTTTTTAAAAGAATATTTTGATTCTTGATAGTTACTTATTGCGTCAGGTAATTTTTTTTTTTATTATCTATAATTGATTATATCAAACGTTAGTGCTAATACGAATTTTTTTTGGACTTGTAGTACATCTTAACATTTTATTATTATAACAATTTTAAAACTTTGTTATAAGAATCAAAACATAAAAACATTTATCTCAATGTATTGCAACATTCTCTCCAAATTCTAATAGCTTTGTATTATTATTTATCTCTCATTCAAACCTTTTACCTTTTACCTTCTGTGCCACTAACAACTATGTTATAAGTAAATTCTTTTAGCCTCTCCATCATCATCATTAACTTTTTTATAATATTAGGAAAATAATATTTACTTCATTAATATTAAAATGACTTATGATTATAAAATGTAAACAATTTTAAAATTGTGTTATACATATATTTTACTTTATTTAGCAAAAATATTAAACAAGTGCTTTTGAGATATTATTTTATAAAACATCATTTTTACTTTATAATAAATCAAATATTGATGGCATATCATAGGGTCTTAAAAAATTATGGCATTGATTTAACCTAATATATCATATGATAAGATTTAAATTTTTTAATTTTACTCAATTTTTAAAATTTAATTATAATTAATTTGAACTCAAACTCAATCTAATTTGATTTCATCATAAAGTGCTAACTAAATTCATTTAATTTGAATTTTTATTGATTCGATCGATGTTTACTTGCCAAAAATCATTTCATGGTAAAAGTATCATGGAGAGGAATTTGATTACATTTTGTCCCTCTACATAAAAATGGGCTAATTTGTTATTACATATTAAATCAAGGAGTAAATTTAAAATTTTCATCCATTTGTATTGTTAAAAACTAGTGTGGTTAGCGGAATAACCAAATAATGACGTGTAGCGTGCCACGTGTAACTAATGTAGATGTATAAAGATTAGTTTTTAACAGTAGAAATAGATGAATTTTTTTAATAGAATGATTGGTTTGCTCTTTTACCTAACATATAGAATTAATTTAGTCACTTTTTTTAATAGAGAGAGCAAAATACAATTTGACTCTTAGTACATGAGTTTCCACGGTACTTTTACCTCATTTCATCCAAGTCTAGTCAAAACAAATTATACAAAAAATTAAAATTAGCAAAATTCTCTCAACAATTTGGAGTGGGTGTGCCGGAGTGGTTATCAGGCATGACTAGAAATCATGTGGGCTTTGCCCGTGTAGGTTTGAATCCTGCCGCTCATGTTTTTGTGCTATGATATTTTATTTTTGGGATAATATAATTTTTACCCCTTAAATTTGGGAATTAGTTTATTTTGGTGTTTTTACTATTTTTTGTCCACTTCGGTTCTTGAACTTGATAACTAGATTCATTTTTGTCCTTAAACTTGGGTTTTGTCAAGATTTGATAACATGACCGATGTTATTGGAGCAAGACTGGATTAGACAAACCAATCGAGAATTGATCGATATAATGGTTAGAACAAAAAGGTTGAATCAACTGACTCGAAAATTGCTTGTAATTGGTAAAAATAAAAATTAAGACAAAAATCGACAATTGAACAAGTTGAATCGGTTTAATAAAATTTTTATTAGATTTTTATAAATTTTTAATTATTTATTTAATTATTGTTCACCCGAAAGTCGAACTTACCAAACTGTTTGAATTGAGAACCGATGGTCTAACCTCTTCAACCATGCAGTGTAGTTATTAAAACACCGAATATGACACTATGAAATTTAACCACATTATCACTTGAAAAAGTGAAAATTTATCTAAATTTTTAATTTTTTAAGTGATGATGTGACACTACATCATCAAATTTTATATTTTTCTAGTCCAGAGATCAAAATGAATTTAATTGTCAAGTTCAAAAGTCAAAATGGACTAAAAGAAAAAGTACAAATACCAAACTGAACTTAGTTACCAAGTTTAGAAATTATATTACCTCTTTATTTATTTTTTAGTATCTACTAACGATACAAGTTACACAAATGTGTGAATGTTGAAACATTCTCAAGCATATCCCTATTCCAACCAAATAAATTCAACTGAAACAACAGTTTTTGTCGAAAATCAGGTTTCACGGCAAGCAATCTCACTGCTCTTTCTCCGGACCCAGCTCCTCATTTCGATGTTCAAACGATACTGATGTTTCTTGATAAGTGCTCGAACCTGATCCTTCCGTGCTTAAATCGATACTAAGATAATCCGTCAAGACCTTCTTCGCACCCGTGCTGCGATGTGCAACTTTGTTGCTTGCGAAAAATGATGATCTGTCCCCCTTCGCGAGGCTAGCTAGCTGTGCCGGTGAAAAGTTCGGGGTGGTAAATGTTGTTCTGTAAGGAGTGCTTGAAACACTCTTCGGACCTATTAAACCAGCTCGTAACAGCGAAGAGAATTGCTCCGAATGTTTCGTTAAGTCATCTATGTAGAGCAGATCGTCGATACGTGCAACAATGTTATACGCAAGGCTCTCCAACACTCTCGAGTAGCTTTCTATAATCGATTTCCCAACATCCTAATCAACACCGTTAACGACTTCTTGTAAGTACTAGCATTGGTAAGAACGAATGTTGTTATCGGGATTTATCAAAACATACCTTGTTGTATTGAATTTTGGTCATGTCTAAAGTGGTTTGAGGAAGACCAGGGAACCTTTGCTTCAAGCAAAGGAGGAGGCTCTCAGCTCGGTCCGCGAGTATGTCTCTCTTGTCTACATCAGCTATCAAGTCCTTGACCAATTCCCAACTCAACCGGGCTGCATTGTTGATAGGCCTTTTACGCCATAAATACATCGAGGCCTCCACTCGGTTGGCGATCTCTATAGCTTGATGTTCGGAGGACAAATTAAGGCAATCGAGAAGCCATTCGGGTGTAAACATATCTGATGAAATATGTCGATAAATGACATCACCTAAACTGGCTCGACTGTTCTGAAACACATTCGGAACAAGAAAACTTAACAACCAAGTAATTAACATGCTTGAGAAAGTGTAAACCCAAAAATTTATTACCTTTGGAAGTGCTTCCAAATACGATTCGGGGACTTCAATATCAGCAAGAGTAACGTTGTTGATAGCCATTGCAGCTTTTAGTATCTGGTTTGTGCAATCCCGTTTATGTTGTAATTGCTTTCGTGAACTATCATCGAGGCCACCCGGAGGTACTCGAGGTATGGGAAGCCACCATTTTTCCTCTTGTCGTTGAAGGGCTTTTCCAAAACAGTTCATCAATCCATCAGCTTCCGGGGCTACTATCCCTTGATCAACATACCAAAACTCGGTATCAACAAAGCTATCCAATATTTCCTGCCATAATGTTGTTCATATCAATAAAACCAAATCACTACTGCATCGAAACGAGAATCAAATGATCTTACAAGAAGCATGTTGTCCAATTTTCTCAACGCAGGGAGGTTAACGTAAAGATCCGATCGAGGCCTACATGTCATTACCTGAAAATCACAGATGATTTCGGTGTCAATGGCATTCGAATTGCTTGGGGAACAAGGCATTGCATCTATACTGAATAAAAACATTTTCGCTTATCTAGCTTTTACCTCAAGCTTAGTTCCATCAGGAAAAGTCTGAAATGAAGGTACCAATTCAACAATGTGATCACTAACACAGAGAAGCCATTCGATCTCTCGTCGCCACATTGACTTCTTCTCAGCCGGAACCGGTTCTAGCCTCCGCATTTGCCCAAATAAGGTGGCTACAAAGTTAAAGCAGTCAGTACCAAATCATAAAACAAATGCTCATATTGAAAATTTGATTAAAAAAAGATAAACTACCTTAGTAGTCACCCAACTATTAGTAATTTTTTTTTTTTAGTCACCTAACTATGATGAAAAGTTACAAAATGGTCGTCCGAGTATTCAACTTTTTCTTTTTTATTACCAATTGACTAATGGTGGCAACTTTTAAAATTGGCATTAGAGCAACTTTAACCTTCAATATTTATACATTGTGTCAATTTAGTCTTGATTTTAAAACATCTAACCCTCAACATTTACACATTGTGTAAAATTCTTTAGAATCAAGACTAAGTTGACATAATTTATAAATATTATGGGTTAAAGTTGCTATTATGTCAATTTTAAGTGCTGGCATGAAAATAAATTTACTAATAATTGAGTTACTACCAGCTTAATTTACCCAAAGAAAGAAACCATTGTTAGCAATAGCATACCACAAAGGTTGGTGATGGCATTTGAAATAGCCAAAGCTGTGCAAACACCATTTCCACAACCAGACATATCTTCACCAAGCAACAATTTAGCAAATCTTTCCTTCATCAATTCAATCTCTAAAAACCAATTAAAACCAGACACATTAGCATAATGATTCAAGCAAGTAAAATGAGAGCCACACATATACACACACACACATACATACATACATACATACATACATACACTCTTTAATACCTGAAATTGTGGAGCTTTGTTTCTTTAATTTTGTATCATCCAATGGGGTCTCCTTTGCATCTTCACTACAACTAGAAGTGGAGCAGGAACAACTGTCACTGTGTTCTTTGTTGCTCTTTGTTTCTGCTCTCAAAATATCAGAACTCGAATTACTTTCACAACCCTTGTCTTCAAGCAACACTGCAGATGTACCCATTTGCACCCCATTTTCAACAAAGTTTTCATTTTTATCTACAAAGCTTCCGGGTTTTTCAACCAAGTCCTCCATTTCAGCTTTATTGCAACTGTGCTTTAGCCTCTGCAAGCAAGAGCTGCTTGTGTCTATGTCTCTACAACGCAAGCTGGTAACAGATTTTGAAACCCAAGAGCTGTCAGCTTTAGGCTTTGGTGAAGGCAAACAAGGCTTGAACTGGTAATGCTGTTGTTGGTGATGGCGGTGGTGTTGGGTGGAACTATCTGTTGTTGGTGGGTGAAATATCCATCCATAAGGTTGTAACCATGTCTGCTTCAATGGGGCAGATTGGAAGTTAAAAACAATAAATAATAAATAAATGAAGAAAATTTTGGTATGGGTTTTATTTTTCCTTTATATTGTGACAAAAAACTGGGAGTCTTTGTACTCTTATGGCATGATAACTCATGAAAAAACTATTGGTCTAATTTTTGATTTAGTCCTTCTATTATACTAAAATTTTAGATATAATTTCTTTATCTTAATTTGACATAGTTATTTTGTCTTCTATATTATAATGTTATTAGTAATTCCATATTGGTACTATCATTTGTTTAATGTCAAGGGCAGGTAGGGCTTCAGTTCCTAAAATGAAAATTTTGTACTTTAATCTAGTGGCGAACTTAGGGGGCTGATAAGGGCTCGATCTTCTTTAAAATGGAAAATTTTCATTTAGGCTCTTTAAATTTTAAAAATTTTAATGGTAAAATTGCATTTTGGCCTCCCAAAAAATGATAAAAATTTGATTTAATCCTTTAAAAATTATAAAGGTATAGGTTATTAAAATGATAAATTTGCATTTTTATTATCGTAAAAAATATAAATTTTAATTTCGGCCCCCTAAAATTTTTTTTGGTTTCGCCCCTGCTTTAGTCCCTTTAAAACTTGTATAATTATAAGTTAATACATGGTAAAATTTTATTTTAACCCTTTTAAGAATGATAAATTTTTAATTTAGTAATTTTAAAAGCTATAAAGTTATAAGCTAATACAATGATAAAATTGTATTTTGACTATTATAATATTTATAATTCGATTTCGATCCTTCAAAAAAAAATTCTAATCGATCACACAATTAGGGCTAAATTCAATTAACAATGTTTATCCAATAATAAATTTACATTTCAATCGAATGCTAAAATTGTTCGAAAAGAGAAATTCACATCATCATTTTAGGGACAAATAATATTATCGATTTGAATCTATTAATAACATTATAATAAAAATAGTAAAACCAAATTATACCAAATTAAAGGATTAAATGCAAATTTCAGCAAGGGACTAAAACAATAATTAGACCCAAACATCTTAAGATCTCCCAAGTTTTCAAATTTGAATTTATTTTAGATTTTTAAAATCAATGAAAGAGTAAGGAGATGGGAATTCGTATAGCCGACGGATCCTATCCATTATGTCGTCCATTTTTAAAGTTTAAATCTTTCAATCTTTTATTACTTTTTTTTTTTTTTTTACTTTATTGCCAGTTATTGAAGTTACTTAACAACCCTTTTTCATGGTCATCTTGAATTTAAAAAGAAAAATAATTTCAAAATTCAAAACATATAAAGTAAGAATAATATTCACTTTATGATGCTTATGTATGCTATTTTCCACTTTTATATGGTCATTCATGCAAATATCCGTCTTTGGCATTTGAAATTTGACAACTAGGAATCTTCTTTTCCAAAACCAAATCAAAATTGTCAAATCTTGTTTTCTTTTATAAAAGATGTGTAATTTAATATTTAAATTTAATTACATATTAGTTTTAGTTTAATTGATATAAATATTATTGTTAATGTAAAAAAGTGTGAATTTGAGTGCACTGAAACGTATTATTTTTTTATTTTATGGATTAAAAAGGGTTGTAAGTAATTTAAACACCATATCAAAAAGAATTACAATATATTAATAGTTTAATGTGATTTTTTATCGGTATCTTGTAAAAAAAAAGAGTGAAAACCCAAGTTGGAAATCTTCTTTTAAGGATTGATTTGAGAATTAAGACAAAATCAAATCAAATTTTCCTCGTAACTAACACTGGGAATGATTGGGAAAAATGATATTGAAGTTTGAAGTTTAAGGTCTCATAATTATTTATCTAAGAAAATCCCTTTGTTTAACATACACCACTTGGCCTTTTTCTAACTTTCCTTGTAAGGCTTTAGAATCTTGTGGTCACTTCTCTTTGGTTAATGCGGTTGGTCCAACAAAAAATATTTTTTCATTTGCTTTTGCTTTGTAGGCTCCCCCCCTAGAATTTTGTTGATGTTGATTTCTAATTTGAAAAGTCATTAGAGGGACTAAAAAAAAATAGCTGTTGTGGGTCTTAGTAAAACTATTAAAGGATTAAAATATAAAGAATATCTCTATATTTGTCTCATTCATTGAGAAAAAGACAAATCAATTCATGTATGATAAATTACATAACAAATTGGTTCTCTCTATTAAAAATTTCATTTATTTGTATCAGTGAAAACTAGCATGGTTGATGACATAACAAAATAATAACATGTGACGTGTCACGTGTACCTCATATTGGGTTAGATTAACAAGCAATACGTAACTGAAACATTTAGTAGACTACAAAAAAATGCATTGTGAAAACAAACAGGTCTCGAACAATATTTTAAAAATCGAAATATGGATATTTTAAATTGATCAAAAAATAAGAGTCGCCACCAATCTTTTTATATGGTGTGATTAGATCACCACAAAACGTTTAAAATCCGTTTTGAAAAATACTTTGGTCTTCGAATCCAGAAAACAGGTTCGGGAGTCGGTTATGTATGAGGAAGGATTAGCACCCTTATACGCCCAAAATTGGTACCACATTGATTATTTTCGGGTCTTGGTTTGTTAAACATTTGAAAACTCGAGTAAAACTTAAAATACGATCTTTATTTTTAGAAAATTTTACATGATTTTCGAAATCTGATTGAGGAAAATCGTCCGTGTTTCGAATTTCTAGGAGAACTGGAAGTCATGTCCAACACGTTAGGGCACTACGCTCTTGGACTTTCAAAAATCAAAGGACGTTTTGAAATACTTTAAAGAGGATATTCGATTGCGTGAATTATACGAAAATCACACCCAGCACGTTAGGGCATGGTTTTTCAAGGTTTCCACACAAAAAGGACATTGCCTTGTTTTGTTTTAAAATCATTTGTATATATATTTTTTTTGAGAACTTGAAATTTTGCATTGAGTTTAAAATACGATCCTCGGACACATGACTTTAAAAAGATTTGAGAAAGAATGCCCGCTTGTTTCGACTTTTACGGAGAATTGAAGCCGTGACCAACACGTTAGGGCACGACGTTCTCGAAATTTTGAAATTAGATGGCATTTGAAAAGTTTGAAAGAGGGATATTCGATTCATGTAAATTATACGAAAAGGCCACACCTAGCACGTTAAGGCATGGTTTTTCAGGTTTTCACACGAAAAGGATATTGCCTCAGTTTTAAATTTATTCGTATGTAAAAATAATTTTGAAAACGAACATGTGAATTAAGCATAAATGAACGAATAATAACGAAGATTAAATAACACAAAAAGAAAATAGTTAAGCAAATAACTACATACACGAAAATAAAAATAGAGAATACGAAATACGAAAGAATAATAATTAAAAACTAAATATGAATATTAAGAAAAGAAAAGCAAAACAAATAGGGTAAAAAAGCGATTTTTGGATACCCGAGGGTAAAATGATAATTTTTGGATGTAGGGGTAAAAGGTAATTTTTGGACACTTGAGGGCAAAAATGTAAATTTTGGACATTTGAGGGTAAATGGTAATTTTGGAACTCGAGGGGCAAAAATATAATTTTTGGACATTCAAGGGGTAAAATGGTAATTTTGGAAAATTTAGGGTCAAAATTGTAATTTTTGGACATTCGGGAGTAAAATGGCAATTTTGGAAAGTTTGAGGTTAAAATTGTTATTTTTTGGAAGTTCGAGGGTGAAATGGTAATTTTGGAAAGATTAGGATTAAAATTGTATTTTTTAGACATTTGAGGTAAATGGTAATTTTGAAAGTTTCTAGGGTAAAAATGGGTTTTTTGAAGTTTGGGGTAAAAATGTAATTTTTAGAGTTTGATAAGTTAAAAATGGAATTTTTGGAAAGTTTAAGGGTCAAAATGTAATTTTTAGCAAAGTCTTGGGTTAAAATATAATTTTGGAAAGTTTAGGAGTCAAAATATGATTTCTAGATAGTTTAGGACTTTTTGGATAATAAAACCAAAAAAAGGTGACACGTGCAGTTTTAACATTCTGAAGTCAAAGGATTAATTTGAAAATAATTTAAAATTTTTGGGCCAATTTATAATTAAATAAAACTTGATTTAGGGATGAAATTAAAACAAATCACAAATAAAAAGAACCAAATGCATAAATAAACCAAAAATTGACACATGGCTGCCTCTCAAGCTTCCGAGTTGATGGAGTCAAATTGAAAAATAATGAAAACTGTTGGGCAAATTGAAAATTAATTAAAAGTATAAAAAGGACCTGATTAAAAACTTAAAAAAAGCAGAAGGACCAGTTGCACAAATAGATCATTAATAAAAAATACGCGGATCTTGAGGAACTGATCAAGTAATGGCTCATGTTCAAAATGACGTCGTTTTTAGGGCTGGAATTCAGCCCTCAAAACAGCATTGTTTCCCATTGTACATTTAAGTTACTTTAGTATTTTTTTTTAAAACATTTCAGCCTTCCCATTTAAAAAAAAAAACTTTCGCCCCTTTTTTTTTCTCTCAAAACCTCCCCCCCTATGCCCCCGACTATCTCAGCCGCCATCCAAGCTTCCCCCGTCGTCAGTCGATCATCGCCGTCTCCGGTGCCGTTCAACTGTCGTCCGCGGTGCTCGGAGGTAAGATTTCTTCCCTCTTCGTTCTCTTTTATTAACCATCTTATTTCCTTTTTTATTTTTAAAAAAACTATTTTGATTGCCTTTTAAAACCCTTTTCTCTTTTCAATTAAAACCTATAGATCTGGGTTTTAATCCTTGAATTTGAGTCTTTTGGTTTGTTTTAAAACCTAGATCTAGGTTCCCATGCATGAAATCGTAACCAGATTTGAAAAACATTTCGATTCTTATTTTCAAAACAAGAAATCTATTTCTTTGGTTCACTTTTATATTTTAAAAAAATTGGATTTCCATATTTTTTTTTTGCTTCATGTTTGATGACTTATTTGTGTTTCTTTGCAGATCTGTCCACGATGAGATGCTGGTGGAGTTCGGAGAAGGTCTCGGCATGATTTTCTGATTTAGTTGATGGCACTTAACCAAAAGGCGTGACTCCTTATTTTTCTTTATTATTATTATTATTATTCTTATTATTCATCATTATTATTATATATTTATTAATTATATTTATTAAATACATTTTGAAAATAAAAAATAATAAATGACAACAGTGGGGTATTTAATACATGTATTGATGCATACTATCAAACTGATGGGGTTAGAAATTTGAAACATAAATGGCAATACACACGTTGAATGCACCTAGATGATTTCAATGCTTGAGAATTCTGGAATTGGCTTCGGTTTGTTGGCTTGTCATTAACTGCTTCCTACTTTCGATATGTAAATGCCTATCGTTTCTTTAGTTAATTTCTTAAAAACCTAGAACCCCTTACAATTGTTTGAATCTGGTTTTTATAACCAGTATTACAATCATTACAATCTATTTTTCCATTTAATGTTTGTCTTTTTCTTTGCAGGTTCACAGTGGTGGCTATGGCAGATGGGCGGTGGTAGGGGCAAGTTGCTGGAGGTGGTGGCATGCTCTGAATAGCTGAGATGGAGGTGGTAGCAGCATAAGTTGGTCTTTAGGGTTTGACTTTCTTTTGTAAAATTGGGTCAAATATGTAAAGGGGCCTGTTTGGTTTATGTTGTACCTAGACTTGGGTGTGGTTTGTATTTGGTGATGGTTTTTGGTATTTTTTTAGTAGATGCAGCTGAGTCAAGCCATACATA